>VUQG01020666.1:18854-28954 GCA_015106755.1 Etia nguti | reverse complement strand
ATGTCTGTCCGGTCTCATGGTGTTCGCTGTGTCGAATCTAGCATAGAATATGTTTAGATCCTCACACAGAGAGGCCGTGGTCTGCGGTGTGCTGGTTTTCCCTCTAAAGTCTGTGATTGTGTTTAGTGATTCTTGCGTTTTACGCATGCGCAGTACTGGAACGTAAGCGTTTTCGGCTGTCTCAATGTGGATGCGCAACTCTGTGAAAACGACTGAAAACGCTAGTGTGGACGCGGAGCGTTTTCCGATGAAAACACCGTTTTCCGATGAGTCCTCCTTCTCCCCACATTTGAAGGATGGGTCAGGTGTATCCTTCGTGGAGCAACCCATCCCAGAATTCATAGTGTGGCCCAGCCAATTCCAGTTTCCAACAATGGCGGCAGCTACTTTCAAGCGAGAATGTAGCTGTGTAAACTGCAAATATCTGCTCAATTTATCAAGACATCACATATTTGCAAAAGTGCTCTGACGTTTTCAAAGATGCCTGTTACCCACCAGCTCGATAGCTGACCGGGAGGTCAAGGCTCACTAGAGCTGGCGAGAACAGCAAACTCTCGGCACATTGTTTTCAAACCCCCCGCGATCTTTCGCTACTCAGGTTAAACATGATATATAAGTTACTTAGATAACTTAAAAATGTTATCATTGGCTTTTTTTCCAGCGTTTTATTTGTTCCTGAGTAACTCTGTTTGGCTGAGATTAAAGTTATAGTTTTCACACAGCTGAATAAATGTCAAACAGAAAACTGCTTAAACAGAAGTGTGAGATGGTAGAGAATTTACTCCAGTGTCCCGTTATATTTTTGGGAGCAAAGAGCAGACGGCTGTGTTTATTAAGCTGTAAGCTAATGATAGTTACATAAGAGCAGATGCATGCTGGTGCAATAAGCTGTACGTTTTGGGTCCAATGCATGCATGATCTGATTAGTCGAACTAATCGCAAAAATAATCGGTGACAAGTCCACTATCAAAATAATCGTTTTGTGGCAGTCCTAGTTAACAGCATCACAGATTAAAGCCCAGATAAATGCCACACAGAGTTCTAGCAGCAGACATATCTCTACATCAACTGTTCAGAGGAGACTGCACAAATCAGGCCTTTATGGTCAAACAGCTGTTAAGAAACCACTTCTAACAAAAAGCAACAAGCAGAAGAGATTTGTTTGGGCCAAGAAACACAAGGAATGAACATTAGACAAGTGGAAATCTGTGCTTTGGTCTGATGAGTCCAAATTTGAGATCTTTGGTTCCACCCAACCAAAGGGGGCGCTTTGCTGCCCCAACACTGTTGGGGAGTAATTCAAAATTGAAGGTACACTGAACCAGCATGGCTACCACAGCATCCTGCAGCGACATGCCATCCCATCCGGTTTGTGTTTAGTTGGACCATCATTTATTTTTCAACAGGACAATGACCCCAAACACACCTCCAGGCTGTGTAAGGGCTATTTGACCAAGAAGGAATGTGATGCCGTGCTGCACCAGATGGCCTGGCCTCCACAGTCACCTGACCCAAACCCAATCAAGTTGCTTGGCACTGCCTAGGAGGTGATCGGTTTGGGATGAGATGGAACACAGAGTGAAGGCAAAAGGGCCTTCACTCTGGATCTGTAAATTCTGTGAATCTCTTTCAAGACTGTTGGAAAACCATTTCAGGTGACTACCTCATGAAGCTCATCGAGAGAATGCCAAGAGTGTGCAAAGCAGTAATCAAAGGAAAAGGGTGGCTATTTTGAAGAACCTAAAATATAAAAGATGTTTTGAGTTATTTCACACTACTTCTGTTTAGTAGATAACTGCATGTGTTCATTCATAGTTTTGATTCCTTCAATGAGAATCTACAATATAGATAAAGAAAAACCATTAAATGAGAACATGTGTCCAAACTTTTGACTGCAGTGTAGGCTTTTAACACTACACCATCTGAGAAACTATGATATATAACCAAATTTGTGATTCGTAATGGTCTTTTCTAATTCTGCCTTACTAGTGTTAAGCACAGGCATATAGATAAGTTTCTCCTGGAAACAGGGTCATGCAACTCTGAAATAGCTGAAGTCATAACAGAGGGCAACCTTAGAATGGTTATCACCAGCTGGGAACATTGTTTCAAAGATAAGCCTAACTCCAGAGCATGTCCACTTCAATCGCAAATTCATGAACTGAATCATTTCCTATTTGCACATAATTTTTTGGTTTAAAGTTCTACTAGCACTTAAATTTGTATTACCTAAAATTTTGATTATTTCATTTTATCCTGACGGTCCTGTTAAAAATACATTTGATTATTTTCAAATTCATATGTTTCCTGGGTCATTATTTAAATTTGCTATGGGACGAGACAACAGGATGATATTCACAGGTGGGCAGAGCACGTGAGGTACTGGAGCCTAGAAAAGGAAATCTGCCCACATGAAGCGGAGATAAGAGTTATTTTAAGAATCGTTGACTAATCGAAGAAAAATTAGGCAGATTAGTCAAATATCAAAATAATCATTAGTTGCAGCTCTACTGACAAGCAACATTTATTATTCACCATCCAAGTCTGTCATAAATGGAAGACCTTTGGAGAAAATGCATAAGACTCACTACAAGATGCAAACTATTAATCAGTCTAAAGTACATAAAGGCCAGACAACATGAGCGCCCTTCTCACCTGCATCCTAGCGAGTGCTAGGCATAAAAGAGGAAAAAGAGAGAGGGGGAAAAAAAATACAACGCCTGGAAGAAAATAGGAAGAAGCCTTGAAATGGCTCATGATCTGAAGCACACAATGGCAAGGGTCAATACCAGTTATTGGTGATCTGACAGAGGCAACTGGACACAATATGTACAAATTCAGCAAGGTTTACTGAATGTGGGTGACAATGCTCGTGGGCAACGATCCAAAAGATAACACTTCCTGGGTTCTTTGCGGTGAGTGTAAAGAACTTTCACATGCTTTTAAACACAAACATTTAAAGTAGGGCTGTGCGATATGACCAAAATCTCATATCCCGATATAAGACATCTATCATCTTGACAACGATATAAAATCACAAAAATTTAACATTTTCTGTAAATTCTGTGAATCTCGGGCAGCTCGACTTGCGTGAAGTGTTTCCAGCTGGGAGTCATGTACCTGGAGTCGAGTGTTTTAACCAATGCATGAAACTATACATTTTTAGAAATAAGTTGTAACGGCCGCCGTTTTCTTTGTGAGTATTTATTACACGGCGTGCTGCGGGGAAAAGCCTGTTCTAAGGTTTATTTTTTTAGCACCTGACTGCTCTTTTTCGATCCTCATCCGTAAACACTCTGCATACTATTTCACGTGATTCAGTTTATTTTGAAAAATCTCAACAGGATCTTCAGCTTTATTGTGAAAGGTTTATGTGGAAAATAAACCAAGCGGACGGCGGAGCCACGCGATCGTTGTTGCTAACGACAACGCATAAAAACAGTGGCTTGTCTGTCCGAAGTGTGGTTATTTTAAATATTAGAGAAAGAGAGAACTTCTACAGTGACCATCAAAACAATTAAAAATATTGCCATAAACAGTTAATTTTGCGACACCACGAAACAAACCATAGTGTAATATGAAACGATAGATGTTTTCATATCGTCATCCAGTATATATCGTTATATCGAACAGCCCTAATCACAGTTGTTAACAAAATATGCATTTTTCTACCAGTGGTTGACAGGGTTAAAAATTGCTAATGATATGGAAATATCACGCAGTCAAATTTATATACCTACATATTATTTTGCACTCTAGATCGGGAATAGTTGTTCATTTTAAAACAATAAAAAAAACCTACACTTCATGGGTATCAGACCTTTAGCAAAAATACGCTAGAACTCAGGCAGTAATTTTAATTACACTGTAATGAACTAATTGTGGTCAGAACTAGCCAAATCAATAAATCCATAAATTCAACAGTCTTGTTTGCAGTGCTGCCTGCTGACGTCCGCAACCTCTGTTCACCATATTACAGTGTAAATTCATACATAACATTACTTGATGGGTTAAGAGTTGAATTAGCTAAATTGTGATAATGCCTTAACTAACTAGTTTATGTTGCTAACCTGACTCACTATAAGAAGCTGTTTATGTTAATGTTGTGTCTGCATGCACTGTTTATATAGCCAACAATAACTGAGTCTTCTCTGTCTGACACATCTTAACTTAATGTCAGCTTAAAAGGAAGTTATAGTAAAAGACAGACATTTTATTTTCATTTACATACCCGTTAGATGTTCTTATCATCTTCTGTAGGCTTTGCATACACTTTACACACTATTCTTACTACTTACTGCACTCAAATGACCCCTATATCTATTTTTTTGTCTGTTTTTTTTTTTTTTTTACTAATGTGGACACATCACAGATGTTCTGTATTTGTCTTCACAGCTTGGCTTAGTTTTCCCGAGGGAGGACTCAGCCACCTGCTCTCCTCTGATTACCTACTCAGTCAAAACTCTCTTCCTGACGTGAACACACAGGCACACAGACACACAACACAAGAGTTCATTGGTCTGACCTCCATTTTCCCCCCTCTGGTGTAATTGTACATGGATGTGTGCGTTTCCTGGGGCCACAGACACAGACAGAGATGGGCAGAAGTGGAGAAGGGGGTTTAAGGGGAAACGGCTGGATGGACAGAATCAGGGAGATCCAAAAAAAGAAGAGCTGGAGCTGGATGCTATAATAACTGTCGGTTTATGGTTCAGTGGTTGTTTTTGCAGTTGACTCGACTCCTGTGCATATGAAAACAGTTGCATAACCTTGTCCAGACACTTCAGTCATGCATGTCAGTCCATCCAGCCAGGAGCTGTTTTTCAGTTGGAAACGAGCAACGTGGCTGAAGCTGATAGCCGCGAAAACAGAATAACAGCAAGGTCTGGCGCTGTCACGACCGCCTGTCTGTCTTCATTATCATTCTTAGGAGCTCCCAAAATCAGCCCTAAGGGGAGTGGTTGATAACCTTTTGAACCCTTCATTTAAGCTCTCTATTGATTTTTTTTTTTTAAAAACTTAAGCTGAGGTGTCCCAGTGGGATAATGGGCAGGGGCTTGTGTTGCATTAGCTTCTATCCAAGCTTGGTCTGATTCTCATCAGGTTATCATTCATCTGGAAGCCACAGGGAGGACACCAGCTGAACCCTGCACTGAGATGATGAGAGATTTGTTAATACGATCTATCTTGCTTACTGTCCCGTTTCTTGACCTTTTGTTGAATTGGGTTTTGGTACAGCTAAATTCAGGTCTGGTCCCCACAGGATAAAGCACAACACTGGAGACCTTCCTTTGGCTTAACTCGCAAACAGGTTTGGACAGCAGGTGAATGATTTAGTAATAACTAACTCAGGGATAAGTGCACTCGGTGATCTACAGAGCCAGGAGTAGAAAAAAACTGCCTGAGCAGTCTGAAGCATGTGATTTTTGGTACACTAGATTACTTACGCATTCACTGACTTCATTATTTGAGACTTTGGCCATGTTCCTATGAGCCTGGAACATTGTTTGTTTTTCTAATGTTATTTTTGCTGAACACTTTGGATTGTAGTGCAACATTTCCATGTGGGCGTCCTCGACAACAGTTGACAGTCGGGTGTTCACAGGCTTCAGGAGCAAACCGGGAAACTCCAAGTGTCCAGAAATAGATGGGTTAAGTTCACCGCGAAACCAGGTCAACCTGCTGGACATGCCCACACTCCAGCCGAGGACGTTTGTTTGGTTTTTTTCCCACTCATGTTCTGTTGTGAAATGCATCCCGGTTTCCCGCTCATCCCTCCAGTGGGTGAAGCAACCGAGTAGTCACTGCTGATGAACTCACCACCTCTTTCCTTCCATGCTGGGGTAAAGCTGACAGGCTCAAAACGGAAGGATTTGAATAGTATCGCATGGAGCTGCACTGTGGCTTTGAGTCAACATCAGGAAGACTGTTTAAGACTCAGTATGATTCATTCTTATTGTGAGGGTCACTCTGGATGGGAGGTTGACACTATCGCTCTCTTAGTTGGGCTTTCTCTTGTTTTCTCTGCTATTAAAAGCTAGGATCAAGGCCACAGATATGACAGCACACACACACACACCTACCTTCTTCCTGCCCTTCAATGTTTGGACCTTCACAGCTCTTCGTCTTACTGTTTTTCTTCTGGATATTTTCTAATCTTGCCTCTTTCTCACCTTTTCCTTTTTCCTCCTCCCCCACCCTCCTCCACTGCAACCCGTTTCCTCATGAGCTGCTACTTATTCAGTAACTTGCTAGAAAATATTGGCGAAGCAAATTGCTCCCATTCATGGTCTCTCTCTGTAATTACGCTTAAGCCGGCGGCACGGTCAAGTCAGCTGTGGTAAAATGCCAGTCACTGCTTCCTTTCAGCTGCTTTACAACATTTGTGCGCGCAGACATTTTGGCCCTCTCTCTTTGATTTCAAACGTTCTGTATTCACTGTTATTCGCTGTTATTCACCCCCCACAGTCACTAACACGCCATGAAACGCAGTCTCTCTCTCGCTCATGCAGACATCATAAACCATATTGTTAGCCACTAATATGGTGGTTAGAAAACTGAACGTAAAAACAGTCCGATTCATAACAACTCAGCGGTTTGCATAGTTTTGCGATGATAATCACAATGAGTAAGTTTCCATTGAGGAATAGAAATATCATTCCTCGGCCCGATGCTGCACTCCTTGCCTTTTTGGAGACATCAGCTGTTTGTGTAACTGCAGTTACAGAACATGAACGGAAAGCGGGAGACGGAAAAGTTAAGAGAAACGAGACGGAACGCTTCTGCAACGTTCAACTCGTGGACTGGTGGGGACGAGAGGCTTAATGGTGCCGTTTGCACACACAATAGTCCCATTAGCGGAGCGGCTTTTAGCCATCTGACCCCTTTCACTGGAGAAAATGAATGACAATAGCTGCTGTTTTTAACGTAGTGACTATCCAGGCTCACAGTATTTGCATGTGGATGACTCTTCTTCTCATTGGCAGGCTCAAAGGAAGGAGGGTAACTGGGTTAACATTTACATAGTTAAAGCAAATCTAATCTCCATGAAGAGGGAATTCATTTAGCAGTTTGACGATAATTGTTGTCAGTTGTTGGAACTCATTCTGCTTCACTAACAATATCAATGCACAAACCGTTGAGTGCAGTATGATAACAAAAAGACCGAATAAAAAGGGTGGATCAGGGGATTAGAGTTATCAGCAGAGGTGGGTTTATGCTGGTGTGACAGGGATCTCCTGCCCCCTTTGTGTCTGTGGGATTTGTTCACACCAGTAATTGTGTATATGTGTATGTTAGTCATTAGGAGTGATAGAAATCAATAACCACACTTTAAAAAGACAATGTGTAGAGTTTGGATCACGAGCTGCTTGGCTGGACATTTTGGGACACAGTGAAATAGAACAGATACTCCAGCAAAGGTTGGCAGTTCTTACAGAAATTAGTGTTTTTAAGGACATGAAAAGCCTCTAAATCTGTGTGTGTTTTGGTTTTTTTTTTTCCTCCTCTTGGCAGAGGGCTGTGTAAGTGTAATGACAAGGCCACAGCATACTAAAACCGAGGTGGCTGAGGTTTCTGTGACCTAACGTTTGTCTTCACCGTTTCTGTTAAAGCATTTTCTCTAAGATGAGTTTCTTTGAGTAGATTCAGGGACAAGAATTTCTATAATTACCTGTAACCTTTTAACCTTTTAGCTGTTAAACTGTTAGTTTGTAGTGAGGATGATGAATGTAAGGAACATGTTTGAAAGGAAGGAAAACAAAGATGTGAAAGAAGGGGATGCAGCAGTATATCAGTCACTGAAAGCAGCCAGGCTCCATATCAGTGATGTTTTACATATGTTTTATGGAGAATTCCTCAATTTACACAGTCAGGATGAAAGTGCTAATCAGCACAGTGACAGGGAGTGTGTGAGCGGCTCCAGGTGGGTTGTGGTCTTCAGTGTATTTACTGTTGTGTGCTGCAGGCATTTACATTAGTGGGTGGAGCGCCACCGTGGTGTCACATAACTGGACGTGTTGTGCGTTAAAGCTGAACCGTGTTAAGTTGCATTGAGTGCCATGATAAGTTATGATAAGGATGAACATGTGGAAAAAATACAGCAGAGCTGCTTCCCTGCAGTGGTTTGAGCTTTTTTAGGACATTACTAAGACAAGTCTGTGCTGATTTCATCTTGTGACTTTCTGTCCACTAAACCACCTCTCCTTTTTTTTCCCTACGTTGCGCTCACTCCAAGCTTTCTCTTTTATTGTTTTAATAAAAGACTTTGTTTATTTTATTATTTTTGCTCCATCCCCTGAATACATATATTCCAGGAGGCTTTGTGCAGAAGCTTCTGGTCGTCTCACCGATGTTTGGGAATTTTTTTTTCTGTTTTTATTTTTGTGCTGCAAAAGTGTTTAGTTTGAGGTAGGCTATTTTAAACTCTCCTTTGGTCTGTTACAAGATGAAAGATGTGTGTGTGTGTGTTCTTTTTTAGTGTAAGCTGTCAGTTTTTCTCCCTTGTCTGCTGCTGGTCTGCTGTTTGTGGATGTGAGCATGAAGAGGGAGTCAGACGGGGCGAGATGTTGGGAAAAACAGGGTCACATGTTGAGGGAGACGGGGAAGGAAGACGGCTATAAAAAGATTAATTAAAAATGTGTGGATAGACGTGCTGCAGAAGAGGTGGAGGTGGGGGAGGGGACGCACCCTGCCGTCTATCTGGATGTGATGTAACCCTGGAGTGTAATGCTGTAAATGATAACATGCAGCAGGGAAGAGGTGTGGAAGAGGGGGAGAGTGGAGTTGGGTTTTTTGGTTTTTTTTTTCTGTGGAAATGAAGGGGGAAATAAATGAACAGCATGTGTGTTAGCAGTGTTTTAAAGCCCCGAAACTGAGAGAAATAATCCAGAAGTTAATTGTGCTCTGACAGAGGAAAAACTTTGTCCCAGTTCTTTGTTTAAACTTTGGTTTGTTCTTACACTATTTTTTTTTGTAAAGCAGAATCAGGTTTGGGATCGGCGATCTTTATCTACTCTGTCTTCATCAGGCTGAAATGCAAACACACAAACAGCCACACAAAGAGCTCAGCAGCAGGAACAGTTGTGCAGGCTTTCAGTGTTTTTTCACATGTTTTCATAGCACCCCACTGAGCTTGATGCAAGTCAATGTAAAAAATTGCATCTGCGGTGCCCCTCTTTTCCCCCTGCCGCCCCCTTTCTCTCCCCCCTTTCTCCCTTTCAAAGAATTTTCATTTGAATGAAAGCCCTGCCTTAGTTTTGTTGTGCTTGAAAGGCAGGGGGGAGGGGCCCAATTGGTCAGGATCTCTTTTGAGCCTGACCAATGTGAGCACACCTCCCGCCTCCCAGCCCGCCCCTTGTACCCCCTCCGAGGCTCCCGGCCAGACATGCGATTGGCTGGCTGGGAGGAGCCAGCCTCTGTATTAAAGCCTGTCCCGTCTGCTCCACTTCAGTGTTGAAGAGAGTCCCCGTCTGTCAGCCACAGAAGTGTGCGTGCATGTGTGAAAAAGAGAGAGTATGTGTGGATGCATTATGTTATTAAGTGGTGGAAAGAAAGTGGAGATTTATCTGACTTGGACTTGTTTCTTTCTAACCCTCTCCAGGACTACAGGGCTCTTCTGCTGAGCTGCCGGCCGACTTTTTGGATCTGATCACAACTGGACAGGCGGGCTGGGGCTAAACAGAGGATTGTAAAGAGGATCAGAGAGGCTGTGGTGTTGTCTGTGTAACTGACGACTGATCTACAAGACTTGCCTTTTGGATTTAAAAAAAAAAAGAAGAAAAAGACTGACCCTGACCCACAGTCTCACCCTATTCTGGATCACCGCTGAGTTAATAGAGGTGGTCTGGACAAGGCTGGTGTGGAGAATTTGACCCCAGCTGACCCTGTCTCGCAAGTAACCTGTCACTGAGCCCGGACTGTGAAAAGGGACGAATAAAAGTGCAAGAGAGGTGTCGTGGAGGACGGACGAAAGGCAGAGCAGCAGCACAGCGACCGGTAAGGAAGTTAAAGGGGGTTCTGAGAGCACGGGTGTGAGAGGGGGAGGAGTGGGGAGAAAAGGGTACAAAAGAGCCTTCCCCCCCCCCCCCCCCCACTTAGTA
>VUQG01020666.1:3115-16823 GCA_015106755.1 Etia nguti | reverse complement strand
TATGTAAAGGTACTCTGTGTGTGTGTGTGTGTGTGTGTGTGTGTGTGTGTGTGTGTGTGTGTGTGTGTGTGTGTGTCGGCACAAAGGCAGACTGCCACTGAGCAAGCCAGGAAGAAAACCACGTTGATACTGTGAAACTTTTTCACACAAAAAGCTTCTACGATCATATTCCTGTTTTTTGTTTTCAAAAACCTTTTAGGCTGTTGGACTGTTATTATACACGTTTGTGTCAGCATGCGAGTGAAACGTTTGTATACATTCTATTTTAGAGTATGTCATCAAGCACACGTCTTCCTTGCACAAGTTCACTGCACTGACTCACGTTCAGGTCAATTAGTTAGTGCTGTCTGTATATCGGAGTGCAACATCTTCTAGCTGTGCGCATCCGCAACACTTTCTCACATCGTGGCTCACGCTGTGCTGGTGCAGCCCGAGAAATCAGTTTGCTGTGTATGTCCTTGCACGGATGAGAGCAAGTCATATGATGAAGGATGAGCTCACAAGTAGACGGTTGAAGTAAGTGTAGCATGACAAAGATATTTAGCCTCCAGGGTGGAAAAAAGGTTGGAGGGAAAAATGAAAACATGGATGAAAGGAAGACTGAAAAGAGAATACTCGTGGATCAAAAGAAAAAAAGAAAAGCTATCTTTGCAGTATGAATATGTCTGCGGCTCTGAAAGTGTCTCAGGAAGATGGCATACTAACAAAATGGACCAATATTTATTTGGAAAATGTAATTTAATGTATTTTTTAATATTGGATGACTTTGTGTACAGAATTCAATCTCTGTTCTTAAGTGCAATCTGATGGTGTTTACTAGAATCACAGTATATGTAGGATGACAGTTAAATCCAGGAACGAGACACATGCAAAGTGTGAATGTTACACCTGTCTCTCTGTGGGGAGCACAGAAAGTGAGACTGTTGTGTATTTATTCAACTTCCTGTTTGTCTGGGAACAAGAGGTCTGTCTCCGCCCTCACCCTGTGTGAGTTCTCCCGATCCTCTGTATCTACCGCCTTCGTAAGATATCCAGCAGTGTGAGTGGCGGTCACATTTTCCTCAGACGAGAGGGCTGGAGAACAGAGGAGCAGTGACGGTGGTAAACAAAGTGCGCTGTTGAATCCACCACTCAATGCCCAAAGAGTCTTCAAGAGATGAGAGATGGAAAATGCTTTACCATGGTGTATTCTGAGCAGTTAATAAAAAAACCCGAAATGTTCAATTACGTTACTCTTCGTTGTTTTTCTTTATTTCTCTCTAAATATTAAGGCAGATGCTGGTGCTTCCAGCGTATGGCTCCAAACAGTCACTCCTCTGATTTATTTGGTGTTTATAATATGCTGCTGCCAAGTCCAGTTCAGTTCATTTGAAGCATTTCTGCTTTAAATTATATTTCAACATGAATAATTGACACATGGCAATCTGACATCAGCACAAAATTGCTGAGCAAGTTGTAATCAGTAACACCAGGTTAGGAGCTACTGTTATGTTTTTACTCAAAAGGCACTGAAATGGATATTTAGTGAAATGACACCAACTGTAGTGTAGATAAAGTCTGACTTTCCTTCACCGTGTCATCGGTAACACATGTTTCAGAGCTCTGGACCTTCTAGGTCTTTAAACTGCTGTCTTTAAGGGGAAGCAGTGTGAAAGGGGCCATTTTCTAGCAGCAGTGTTTGCAATAAAAAGCTGAAACTCCATCTAAGGTGACCGAAAAGCTTAGTGTTTTATGGATCATAGGACACATTCAGAGAAGCGGCACATGCTGGAGTAGTATGAAACACTCCTCAGTGTTTCTGTTATTGTTTGATTCCACTGCAACTGACTTGAAATAAACATGAATGTGGTGCAAGATTTATGCTAGTTCTTCAGAGTTGTATGCTTTAAAGACTAAGAACTCAGTTGTGGACTTGTTAGTGTGCTTGTAATTGATAGATTTATTTTATCATGTAAGTGTTTGAATCTGAAGCTGCAGAGAGAGTTTCCAGAACATATTTAATATCCTCAACTATTCAAGTAAGATGCAGTGTCTAAGCCCTGAATTGTAAGAGTATTTTGTACTAATGATGAATAAACTTGCTTTAATATGTTTTGCAAGGAATAAAATTTAGTTTCAACTCAAGGCTACTTAACCATCCTGTGTTCTTGAACAGTCTGGGATCCAGTTCACTGTAAACTATAATTTCACCACCCCTCCAGACCAACTTTTCAGATCAAACACAACTTCTGATGAGCAGTTCTGGTTTCTTATGTCTGTGTTATGGCATTTTCAAACAGCTGGACTGAGGTTCTTGTTTCATGCCCGAAACCACTGTCCTTTTATACCCTGGCATGGTCTCATGCATTATGTATGTCAAAACATAGCTTTGATTGACATTCTCTTGACTGGTTTTTAGTGTGTGGGTGGCTAGAGAGTTGAAGTATGATGGAGTGGGGAACTTTGTTGCAAATGATAAATATTGCTGCCTGGAACCTGGGTTTGGGCATCATGACAGCAGCCTGCTTCATTTCCCAACCAGCTCTGATGAACAGCCAGCAACACTGAGCTGGAAGGAGAGAAGTAGAAAATCTAACCGACCAACGGATCGCAAAAGTCAAAGGCTTAGAGATGGAAGAGCACCACAGAGAAAGCCGGTGGATGGAGCTAAATAACAAGAAGGAAAATTGGGGAAAAGACTTGACCTTTGAAAAACAAATTCTGATCGGTTCATCCTTGAATCCAGGTGATCATTCATGCTAAATTAAAGAAAACCAGCCCGAGGCTAACTTAGTAAACATTTGGTCAGCACATTCTTAGTTTTCAACAACCAGCTCTTTAAAATGAAAAAACAAAAAAAACATTGGCATTGCTGGAGCTGCTGATATTGTATGACAGGTTTAGTTGGCACCACCAGGCAAAATTTAATTATTTCAGTTGAATAAACATTTGAAATAAAAAATTAAGATGGCCTTAATTAATCATGTTCCTAATGTTACTGAATGCCTATAAACACTGATGTAATGCCACATTGTTACAAATGCTTCTTCCATCCCAATAATGTTAGTTATTTTAGCTAGTTATTCTAGCTAGGTTATGGTTTGCGCCAGCTACATTGTGGCTACTTACAATATAAGCTAATAGTATTTGCAGTGATAGAATATAAGTAAAATACAATTTGGTTTGTAGATGCCACAGGTCCAATACGTACACCATCTTCTGAAGAGGTGACATTCCACGTCCCAGTTGCCATTCTTGGTAGCCGGGGTTCAGTTCGCCAGGGCCTCTGCTCCTGGCCGCTGCCCTGCACACAATGCACCTGACCCCTGCGGTTGGTGGGGCTGCAGGAGGATGGGCCCATGTCCCTTTTTCGGGTTGTACCCAGCCCGCTTCCAGACGTTCACCCTCGGGCACCCTCCCCGGGCCTGGCTCCAGGGTGAGGCCCCGGTAACCCTATCCCAGGCAGGGTGAACTGTTCCCTTGGTGTTCTGCTCATAGGGGTCTTCTGAATGGCTCTTTGCCTGGTCCCTCACCCAGGACCCCTCCTCCACATCGAAAGGAGCAAGTTGAGGTGGTTCAGGCATCTGACAAGGATACCTCCATGACGCCTCCTGGGTGAGGTGTTCCGGCCATGTCCCACCGGGAGGAGGCCCCGAGGCAGACCCAGGACACGCTGGAGTGATTATATCTCTCGGCTGGCCTGGGAACGCCTTGGTGTTCCCCCGGACAAGCTGGAGGAGGTGGCTGGGGAGAGCGAGTTCTGGGCTTCTCTGCTTAGGCTGCTGCCCCCGCGACCCGGATAACCGGAAGAAGATGGATGGATGGATGGATCTTCTGAAGAGGGGCAGGATTACTGAGAGGCGGATGTTACTGGCATGTAGAAATGCATTTTTCATCCAAATTCAGAGTAATGTGATTGAGCATGCTTTTCTGCCCACTACATTTACAAGGATATTAGCAGTTGGTCAGTTTGTCAAGCTAGTGCTATTATAGCATTGTGAAAGAAGAACTAAGTCATTTCTGTAACTTTAATCTGTTCTTCCCCTAAATTGACTTTTAGGTCACATGTGAGTGCCATCATTGACTCTGAGTCTGTTTTGCTTTATTTTTCAAAATTAGTTGTCACTGTTTGCACTTTTTTACGTGAAGATGGTCACACACCTAATGTGAGGTTTAACCAACACAAGCAAGTCTTTGAAAGACCGTTGTAAAAATGGTTGCAAATTCTGATTTCTTTTGGCATCAGGGAAAAGATAGATAAAAGATCTGAAAAGTTAACTATACTGAGTAATTTTCTTTAATAAAAAAAGGATAGCAGAGCAGCAGCCCTGGGTTTTGACAAATATAGAGAAAGAAAGCCAGAGATCACAGGTTGACTTCAGCTGCCAGGATGTATTCCAAGCTGATCATCTTGCATCACATCTTCTGGGCCTTACATAACAAGCCCCTCAGTCTGGCACAACAATTCCCTTGTTTTTATTCCATAATAGAGTAGTTATGTAATCAAGAGCGGACACCTCTGACCTGTTCCTCTGGGTGAGGTAGGGTTAGGTGGTATGGGGCTGATGTAAAGAGTCCAAAAGGGCTAAGTGCTTCAGCTTTGGGAGAGCAACACATGTCTCGAGAGGATAAGATGTCTCCCCCTGCTGTGGTCTCCCCATGGACAAATGAAAACACACCAAGAACCATCTCTGTGTCATCCTCATACCTCTCTCCCCACACTGGCTGATCATATGTCCATATTTAATGAGATCACCTGGGCTTTGGCACTCTGTCAGAATACACACACACGCACAGAGTTTGTATTTGTGTGAGTGTGTTAGCATGTTTGATAACTTTTGTGGCGCTTACACACAGATGATGTTTTCAATCCTTTTGGGATCCACGTTTTCATTGCACACATACTTAAGGCCAAATGAATACATGACTGTGCTGGACTTGTGTGAGTGCGTGTGTGACGTGAGGAGTATTGCAGTGAGGATTGTATATCGCTTGATCCCTGTAGTACCGCTAATGTATGTCAGAGCTTGATATAGTCGTTCTGAATGGCCCTGGAAGTGATAAGCTGATTAAAACGCTGGGGCAGATGGGATCTCTGTGTTTTTGACTATATTTGTGTGTGTGTGTGTCTTTCAGTGGGACCTACTGTACATCCCGTGGGAAAGCAAAACTGGGCTGTCTGTGTTAGCTTTACATGTTGTTGCAGAGCACTGCGCTGCTTCCCTTATCTGTCGACACTCATCTCCCAATTTTCCATGCTCTGTCTAAAGACATTTATCTGTTCATCTAAATCATACCAGCCTCTGGATGCTCCCTGCTTCCTAATCATACGGAGCATTATGTTTTGTTTACGTTCCTCTACACATATGGACACGAAGCAGCTTTAATCTGTCATTCAGCTGGCCTCAGACAGGATCAAACAGCAAATACCCTCACCCTCACAAGTGGTTGGTAACAGGACGCATACTTATCTAGTTTCTTGTGAAGATTTCCTGCAAGGATGTTTCCAAAGAAGTGTACATATACCAGTGTTGTTTAGCTCCTGTGGGTTACTACACCAAGCTTTTCCTGATACTTAGTTGCTGCTGTTGTTTTACTATTCGGCATATTAAACTGTGAATATGCTGGAAAAGTGCATTGAAAAACAGTCCAAAATATTTGAATATCCACTAGAACCAATATTCAAATCTTATTTATTCTGAGCAAACAATTTACTGCAGTTTGTCTTCAAGCCATGAGACTGTGGTGACAGATTTTTTTCCCTCTGAAAATGGAGCTGTTCACCACTCCTGTGGTAAGAGTCCAAACAGCACACGGTGACCAGAGTGATCACTGACACACTTTGCAGCAAAGGGCCGCAGGTTAGACTCAAACTCAGGCCTTCTGCACTCTGCTCATATGACTCATCCCACTGAGCTAAACCAGCACCTTGTGATTGTTTATTTGCTCTATGGAGCAAATAAATAATCACAAGGTGACATTTTTATTTTGTGCTCAAAAATAATTTGAATTATTAGAATTAGAATCAAAATAAAAGATTAGCTTTTTCAGCGTAGATTTACACTTATGTCTAATGTGCTATCTTAGGTAGAAAAACCTTAGTAAGGGGCAACATCATAATGTTGGCTGTGGCTACAATGTTATTATTTTAGGGTCTACTTTACAATATAAAGCGCCTTGAGGCGACTGCTGTTGTGATTTGGCGCTGTATGAATAAAATGGAATTGAATGTTGAATTTCAACTGACAAGAATTCATCATTGTATTTTTCATTACCTGCTGATTTGTAATCCTGCTGTTTGGGCTGCACCGAACCTTTTTACCATGTAACGGCCAAGTTTAATGATCCAGAATTTAATTTAGCGACATCAGTATCAGCGTGTTTAGTCATAGTTACTGAACACTGTGATAGTTACAATCTTGCTCATATGAGGCTGCTTGTGTTTCACAAAGCATGTGTAATGTAATGTATAAATAGCACTTTTCCAGTCTCACTGACTGCGCAAAGCACTTTAGACTACGTCACATTTTTACCACACAACCATGCATTTTTATCTGCATCACATCCATGGCCAGTGTAGAATCACCAATAAGCATAACATGCATGTCTTTGAGCAGAAGCTGGAGTAGCATGAAGAAACCCACACAGCCACAGGGAGAACATGCAAACACTCCACACAGAAAGGCCCCGGCAAGGGTTTGAACTAGGAATCTTCTTGCTGTGAGGCAATGGTGCTGACCACTGCCACCCAAGCTTACTGCATCTAGTATTCACAGGCTGTCTCCCATCCAACTACTAACCAGACCTGACCATGCGTAGCTTATGAGATCAGCTATGCTCAGGGTGGTATGGCCATAAGCCATAAGTATTTGAACAGCATTAGTGCTAGCAAAAACAGTGGCAGGTGTTATTTTGAATGAAATGGTTTAAAAAATGTTTTATGAACTACAATGATGAAGGATTTTGTAGTGATTGAGAGCTTTCAGAATAATGATCCTCAACATAAAATTGTGTCGACCTTGAATATTTCATTATCTACTGTACATGGCATCATCAAGAGTTTATGAGAATCTGGAGAATCTGTACTCAAATGATAAGGCTGAAAATCAATACTGATCTTCAGACCTTGAGGTGGCACTGCATTAAAAATAGAAATCACATGTTGACTTTCAGAAATCTGCCTGTGAACACAGTTCACTGTGGCATCCACAAATGCAATAAATAAGAAGCCATATATTAACATGATCCAGAAACACAGCAGTCTTGTCTGAGCCAAAGTATATTTAACATGGACTAAAGCAAAGTATAAAACTGCTCTGTGATCAGACAAAAGAACATTTTAATTCTTTTCTGAAAACATGTGTGCTGTGTTGGCCAGCAGGCTAAACAGGAGCGGAAGCATCCTAATTGTTATCAGCATTCAGTGCAATGTTCTCTGATGGTGTAGGAGTGCATTAGTGCTTCTGAAATGAGCAGCTTAAACATGTCAAAAGGCACCATCAACGCTGAAAAGCATGTACATGCTTTAGAGCAACATATGCTTTCATCCAGACTACATCTCATAAATATTTCATCAAGACAACATTATATCTATATCTGTCTATATATGTCGATGTTCTCAGTTGACCTTTCATTAACTGAGAACATTTGGTGCATTATGAAATGAAAATTACCGCAAAGAAGACTCAGGAGTGTCCTCTCCTGACAGTCCAGCAACTGGTCCCCTCAGTTCCCAAATGTTTATGGGCTGTTGCTAAAAGAAGACTGGATACTACAGAGTGGTAAACACGGTCCTGTCCCAACTTTTTGGAAGCATGTTGCTGCCATCACATTTCAACTGAACGAATGTTTTTCTTAAAATGGTAGACTAAGAAGCTTAAAAAGGTGACTGGACTTCTTTATGTTTGCTCGGGACGCTGCTCCTCTCTTCCAAGCGCCTGCTTTAGTTGAACTTTTCATGAACTCCAGTTGAATTTTTTTAATCTCCTAAGACTACGATGACCTGGATGACTAAGAATCTACAATAAAAATGGTGCATTTTAGACTTTTGGATTTGGACTTTTAGTTTAAACATTTGATTTGTTTTCTGTGTTCTACTCTGTATAAAATACGCCATCGATCCATCCGAGTCGCGGGGGCAGCAGCCTAAGCAGAGAAGCCCAGAACTCCCTTTCTCCGGCCACCTCCTCCAGCTTTTCCAGGGGAACACCAAGGCGTTCTCCAGCATGTCCTGGGTCTGCACTGTGGCCTCCTCCCGGTGGGACATGCCTGGAACACCTCACCCAGCAGATGCCCAGGAGGCATCCTTGTCAGATGCCCGAACCACCTCAACTGGCTCCTTTTGATGTGGAGGAGGAGCGGCTCTACTCTGAGCCCCTCCTGGATAGCTGAACTTCTCACCCTATCTCTAAGGGAGAGGCCAGCCACCCTTTGGAGGAAGCCCATTTCTGCCGCTTGTATCCGCGATCTTGTCTTTTGGTCACTACCCACAGCTCGTGACCATAGGTGAGAGTAGTGATGTAGATTGACTGGTAAATTGAGAACCTCGCTTTTACACTCAGCTCTCTGTTCACCACAACAGACTGGTGCAGCGTCCACATTACTTGCAGCTGCAGCACCAATCTGTCTGTCGATCTCCCGCTCCCTTCTCCCGTCACTTGTAAACGAGACCCCGAGATACTTAAAATTCCTCCACTTGGGGCAGGAACTCGTCCCCGACTCGGAATGGGCACTCCACCCTTTTCCGGCTGAGGACCATGGCCTCGGATTTGGAGATGCTGATTCTCATTCCCACCGCTTCACACTCGGCTGCGAACCATTCGAGTGCGAGCTGGAGGCCATCACCTGATGGAGCCAACAGAACCACATCATCCGCGAAAAGCAGAGATGAGATTCTGAGACTACCCAAGTGAAAGCCTTCCGCCACTTGGCTACACCTAGAAATTATGAACAGAATCGGTGACAAAGGGCAGCCCTGGCAGAGCCCATCACCCACCAGGAATGAGTCCGACTTATTGCCAGCTATGGGGACCAAGCTCTTGCAACGGTTGTATAAAAGGATCAAATGGCCTGTAGCAATGGGCCAGACACCCCATACTCCCTTGACAACCCCACACAGGACACCCCGAGGGGACACTGTCAAATATGCATTTATGAAATTTGCAAATGATTGCAGCCTGCTTTTATTTATAATTTACACAGTGTTTCAGATTTTTTGAGACTTTTTGGGGTTGTACGTATCTTGTCATCTTTTGTAACTCTAACCGTAACCCTGGTCAAACCATAAAATGTAAATAATTAGTTAGAATTGTTATCACAATTTGGAAGAACAATTTAATAAAAATAAAAATGTCATATTTTGATTGCATAAGACTGGAGCAGGGGCTGGGCTCACCACTTATGATGACTTAGATTTAAGGGGGTTAAAATTTAAGACTTTCAATAAATTGCTTCTGATTGGCCCTCGGTGTGATTCTAATTTCAAACTGTGCCCCCTGAGTGAAACTGTCACCCCTCAGTTTGACCACTAAAACTAAACTTACTTTCCACAATTTCTCTGATGATACCATCATGGATATTATTGTAGGGTCTACCTGACAATATAAAGCTCCTTGAGGCGACTGTTGTTGTGATCTGGCGCTGTATAAAAAAAATTGAATTGAATTGAACAATGCTCCCTGCACCACCCCTCTGTCCTCCTTATGTGCTATATTTTTCTATTTGTTTGTGTAACTAAGAGTGATATTCTTTTATGTATTAATTAATAGGATGAGCTCTCCCTGCAGAATCTCTGGTGCTGCTTAGATTCTCAGAGAGCTCCATCAAAGAGTAGGGTGCTGTTTGTTCCTGTAAAACCTTTCTGTCAGCAGTATGACACAAATAAACTTTTGTCTGTGTTGACAGTTATTTTTGGCCATCCTGATATCACCTATGATCACTAAAGATATTTTCTAAAGACAGAAAAGAATGAGTGCCGTTATAGTTCTGAGGATCCCTTCACCTAATGCCATCAGTAAGTCAAAGTTTACGACTAGAGATGAACTGTTGCTGCTGTGGTCATTTTCACTATCAGGTCTAAAATACACAACTTTTCCACATAGTTTAGCCCATTTTAACCACAAATAACTACAGTAATAGGTTAAAAATACATACACTTTACTACTAAGGTGAGGTAAGAATCATCCATAATGACATTACAGCGTATCTGCATTGTGCAAGATAGGATTCCAAGTGTTTACTGACAGGCACAATTTTACTCCCATGTTTTCCCACTAGAAACAGAAGACGTGGGAGGGTGATCTAGAAAGCATGGTGTGATTAAGAGTGTGATTAGGATGCGTGTGATTAAATGAGGTGGATTGTGGATATTTCATAATACTGACGCACTCACAGACCGCAGCAAAGATCAGCAGTTTATAGCACACACAAGACACACTCAGACGGGAGAGCACAAGAGTTGCTGAGGAGCAAAGCCACATCTGAAATACACACTCATGTCTGTACAGGATCCACATTAAAGTGAGTGCAAAGGGAAGATGCCAATAATTAAGCTTGCTTATCAAGTGTTGTGTAAAAGCCTACAAGACATGAGCAGTCAGAAAATGAATTTTTGAAGCATGTTGCTGCCATCACATTTCAATTGTATATGTTATTCTTAAAATGGTAGACTTAGAAGCTTAAACAGAAGGTGACTGGACTTCTTTAAGTTTGCTCGAGACGCTTCTCCTCTCTTCCAAGCAGCTTCTTCACTTGAACTTAATAATTAAGCCTACTTATCAAGTGTTGTGTAAAAGCCTAAAAGATATTGGCAGTCAAAAAACTAATTACTATATTTACCAGTATTGGTTTATATTTCATTACCCACATAAGTGATTATAAATAAATTTATCTTAATCTTAAATTTGATGGTAAGTGTTTGATTAAGTGTGATAGTATCTTTACCCATACATCCTGTTACATAGATTCAAGAAATGCAGTTGTGAAAAGGAAAGTAAGCCTTACGTACTGGGACATAATTAAAAATAATCTAGTTATCAGCAGGTTCTAAAATTATTTAAATACAACTTCGGATACAGAACAACACATAACATTATGCAATTTGATTATTTATTGAACAAAAACAGCACATGATTCGACAGTTGGTAGAAAAACCTGTAGCAGCAGTGACCTGAAGTAATCCTTTATCACTTTATCAGCCTGTCACATCACTGTGGAGGAATTCTGGCTCACTCTTTTTTTACAACATGGCTTCAGTTTATTGAGATTTTCAGGCATTTGTTTATGCACTTTGACTGGGCCATCGGAACAGCACAATTCTTTTCTTTCTGTCATTCTTTTGTAGATTTCCTGCTGTTTTGGGAACATTGACCTGTTACATGACTCAGTTTCAACCACACTTCAGCTGCCTTACATTTGACTGTAGAATATTTTGGTATACAGAGGCGTTCCGGGCCTGTGGTTGGAATACAAGCTCAAATCATCACCTGTCCACCACCATGCTTGGCAGCTGGTATGAGGTGTTTGACTTTCTTCAAACATGGTGCTTTGCATTATGGCTAAACATCTCCACTTTGGTCTTGTACTTGATGTGGCTAAGCATGTCTGGAACATTGCTCTGGAAGTATTGTGGTTTGTTTAGGTGCGACTTTGCAAACATAAGTAGTGCTGCCATATTCTTTTAAGAGAGAAGAGGCTTTCTCATGACAACAAGTTCATTCACATGAAACTTAATATTTAACATGCTAACTAGTCCCTGTAGAGTCTGATATGTAGCTCCTGGGTTTTTTGCAGTTTCTGCCAGTATCACACAGTCTAAGGGGAATTTGCTGGGAGGTCTACTCCTGGGAAGTAGTATCTTGAGTGCTCTCCACTTGTGGATAATATTTCTCACTGTAGAAGGATGGCCCTCAGTTGTTTGGAAATGGCCTTGTAACTTTTCCCAGATTGACTGGCAGGAACAATTGCTTCTTTACTAATATATTTGCTCATATATTTCCTCCCCATACCTGAATGCTCCAGACCAGCAAACTGCCAAAACCACTGGTTTTATAGAGGTGTTCACACTTGCTGATAATAAGTTAGTCAAGTCCATTTGATTAGCAGTACCTAGTAGCTACATGGTTCTGTGTTGGGCCACCATAAAAACCTAATGGTTTGTTGATCTACACGTGTTCCTCTACAGGGCCACCAATATTGTAGTAACAGTGTATCTAGTTTTTACCACCATTATTCCACAAGCACACCTGCCAAGTGTAAAAATCATATGATATATATTTACAGGCATGTCAGAATTAGATTGTTTCAAATACTCAAATGGTTGTCTGGATGGAGATCGTCATAAGTAAACAAGGATTATTTGGCTGGAGCCTTAGGAGTCTTGGCTGGACATGATGGAGGCAGATGTGGAAAGTTTGAAAACAGTCTGAAACACCTTGCCAGAGTTAAAGGAAATAAAGCACAATCTGAAAAGTACCTAATTTTTCCAATGGAGCTGTAAAGGTAGTGAGGAAACCAAATAGAAAAGGTCAAATTTTGGGTACTGAACATGAAAAGTACCTATATAAATGCCTCGATTGTTTCTTTACAGTTTCAAAAAATGTCTTGAAGCCAGTATTTTGTCTTTTTTCCTCTGTTATCTGTTTAATCTTTCTCTTTCTGTCAATGTTATTCCTTGCCCTGGCATTTTTATGACTCATGCCTCTTGGATTGTATGTGCTGACATTCCGACAAGAATTTGGACTGACCTGAGGTCTCAGACTCAGCCAAGTAATCTGTGAACAAATCTGCTGAGCTTTAACACGACAACATGCAAACACCAAACAGACGTGGATTTGGTTCCTTTGCAGTCATTTTGCTCTCATGTAAATTCTCTGTCGTACTACAGCCAGTGCCTTAGAGGAAGGACAGAATTTCCAAATAACTGTACTCCTAAAAGAACATTGAAAGAAAAGAGGAGAGTACAAGCAAGGAAACTTTGATTTGAATATACGTCATTGCAAAGCTTAAAAGCACCGTGACAAATATATATTTTTTAAAAAAGTAATTGGACAGAATTTTTTTCCTGCAGCCAAAACAAAATCTCTCTTCCTTTTCCCCTCAGCAGTAATCAGCGGATGCATGGAGTGTACCCGCCTCTGAAAAACTGCCAAACGCACACAAGTGTGCCTGGTAAGTGTGCGTGAGGCAAAGAGAAAGTAGGCTGATCTCCAGAGGCTTAATGTTTACCTAACCTCTGACTGAATGAAAAATCCCAGTTTTTGACTAACCGAAAACACAACTGCATTATAGTTAATTTTCCACCTTGCTGTTACTTCGACTTTTCAGGTCTCCTGCTGTATTTTAAAAGATGTAGAAAAGGGTGGCAAATTAAACAATTAATAGTAACAATTAAGAAAACGTGTTTGTTGGCTACCCTCTTTCCAGTTCAGGGTCACAGGAGGACTGAAACCTGTCCCAGGTGTCATAGTGAGAGAAGCAGGGTACATCCTGGTCACTAGACCCCTGCAGGGCTAACACGAATAAACAGACAACCACTCATTCTCACATACACACCTAAGGCCAATTTAGAATTAATTGTGGGAGGAAGATAGACCACCTGTGGAGAACCCATTTACTAAAGGATGAGCATGCAAATTCCAAACAGAGAGGCCCCAGGACCCTCTTGTTGTAGGGCCAGATGTGTACGTGGAAACTAATATTCTGTGATGACACTGAGATATTAATAGACCAT
>VUQG01020665.1:0-11584 GCA_015106755.1 Etia nguti | reverse complement strand
TAACAACTTTAATTCAAATGCTGATGCTTTTTGCAAATAAAATTTTAATCGGTAAAGAAATAATAAAGAACTATCATTTATCAACAGCCCCATCCTCCTGTATAGAAGTACTTTTGCGCAAAATTAGACAAAATTAGGCTCTAACTGAGTAAAAACAATTAGAGTAGTTACTTTCTACCACATGGCTCTTTTTCTGGCAGTCTTAATAGAATACCCTGGGTATCCTAGTATCCTCTCGGCTTGCTGCCTGTACGTTGGGGTTTCTCCTGGTGAACAAGAGGGTTGGTCCCTGTGCTTTCAGGTTAATTTTATCTGTCCAAAGAATACTTTTCAGGAACTGTGCTGGCTTTTTTAGAGTTTTTTCTTTTTTTTTTAGAAAGTCCAATCTAGTCTAATCTCCTTCAGCTCCGGACATAGGCCAGCACTCAAGGGGTGCAGCAGAGGAGGCCAATGATCTGAATGAGGTGTATTGACTGATGTCTGTGTGTTTGGCAGCTGCACACTGACTGCTGGCGAGGCAGGTTGGTAACATCTGTCTGTGCCAGTGGCTGATGATGTGGCTCCTTCAAAGCTGAATTAAAGGAAGAAGATGGCTGTATCTCAGCTGGCCTCATACAAAGGCTCTTGGACCTTTGAACATTTCTGTTAAGATTCAGATGCAGATTCCGCAACACAAACAAAAACACAACAAGTCTTCTTTTTTGAGCAATGTTTGTCCTGTTTTCATCACATTTCACGAGAAAAAAAATACTGCGATTCCCAATGATCCTTTCTCACCTGTGCTATACGTGTGTTGTTGGATTCTCTTCCTCTTTTTGCCCTAAAAACAAGCACATTTAAATTTCATGAGCTCATACACACTCTGCACGTGGCTGTGACAGTTGTAGTTTACTTGGTGGACCAGTCTGGTTGCTCCTTGGCGTGACCTCATCTTTAGTTTCAGCCTGATCAAAATATTTGGACTGCTGGTCCTTTGAGAACAACTTCCACTGTGGACACAAAGATCACAGGAACACACAGTCAGCATATATAAATACACAGCTACACTGCTACTACACATAACTACTGGACAGCTGGTACACGTGCACAAACCTGAGCATAAAATATTAACAGATGCATAAATATACCCTCTCTCCACGATTGCATTCATAGCTGCACACCCAGTTATGTTGAATTCATCCATCACCTTTGGCCTGTGCTCCTTGAGACAGAGGCATTTGGGGGCTTCTTAATGTACGGCTTCTTCATCCTGATGGGCTGGACGCTTTCTTTTTCAACAGGAATAAATCCCAGAGTGAGAGCATGTGTTACAGCGCTCCCAAAGAGTTAATCCTATTCACCTGGACGTAGCGTTTTCAGTGGGAGAAACGATTCTTCACTCATCCAAGTGACTTCTTCAGTCTCAGCTGACTCCAGGTTTCCCCAAATCTATAAACAGTACATTTGCATAATGACCGAAACTAGTGCCATTAAGGAACCACTGTATACAACTGTGAGAAAGTAGTTTAAAACATGAGTACAGCTGAATGAAACCATTCAAGGAGGCTGATTACAGTAATTCACATAGACATCTGCACATAGATACGTGCAGGTCACTGAAAAAATGCAGGATTGAAACCTACAGTTCTCCAACAGGACGCAGGTACTGGACCATGTTATCAGGAATCTAGACCACATTACACTTAAAAAATACAAAACACAGAACAGTCAATGAGACAAGTTGCAATGCTATCATCTGTCCACTAGTTGGAAGAAGTGATCAGTGGGAGGACAACATGTGGATAAAAGCTCATTCATACTCACTTTGCTCTGGTGAGTTATTGTTTTGAATTATGATTCACCGAGATTGATTAAGTTTACTGATCAGCAAACCTTCACACCACAGTTATGCAAAGGTGAAATACAAGGAAGGTCACAGAAGATTGATTTTACATTCGAATAAAACAGTTTTTCTGTCATTTGGCATCCTGAAGCATCCGACAGTTTTAAGCACCTTTTTTCAATAAAACTCAGGAGGAGCTAATCCCAGAAGGGTGTAGCTAAAAAAAATAAATAAATAAAAATACGGAAACCCTTCCAACTCCATGCTTTCCACAATACGTTTGTACTAGTGATGTGCGACACCACTGATTTCCTTTCCGATCCGAAACCCAGTGAAATTCAGGGTGGTATCGATAATACTGATCCGATACGATACAATAACACATTAAGTTTTTGTACAAAGTATTTCAAATTATAGCTTCATAATGATTACAGGACATCAGATTACTTGTTCGTATTGTTTAATTAGGAACAATTATCACATAGAAATAAAAAAGCTGCAGTTGTGTGTTAATTGACGCTATTTGAACACGTATATCTTGTCATTTAACATGTATATACTGCCTGGACATTTCAACAAAAACATTCAACATTCACACTTTCCCTCATTCACAGTAGTGCTGCGCCACACTACAAATTGTGGTATCGATCCAATACCAAGTAAATACAGGGCCAGTACTGCCAAAGTTATTCCGGCAGCTAATTGGGGGAGAGTAGTGTGCCATGACTTATGAGATGAATTCTCAATGTAATGTAAATTTGGAATGTACATTTTTCTGTTTCTAAAGCACACAAAAAGGTTTGAGGTTTATTTTTTCCAAAGAAACAATTAACACAGTTCAGCGGGCTACATGCTGAACTTGTAGGATAAAAGCAAAGTATCAATCCAACTGTGCTAGTATCGATCTGATACCAATACTAGTGTTGTGATAAATTAATACAATCTGATGCACTGTTAGACATTAAAGCCTTCCAAAGTTTGACTCATCTGTACCAACAGTGTACTGTGTGAAGGAAGTTACTGCTTACAGATTTATTCAGATGCTGCAGATATATTTTTAAAGTACATTTTTCTTATAATACAACTGCACTTTTTGTTCAAACTTTAGATTCTTGTGTTTGTACTTGATGTGAATTACTACATTCACTGCTTTATCTCAGTGTGAACAACAGGGGGTGAAAATTTTATTCACTACATATTGTACTACACTATAAGCTGATATACAAACTTCCTGGGACAAGCTTTCCTGTCCCAAGGGACCAAGATGGCAACAACACTGCCACTCAGCAAACTCCCAGCACAATCCAAAGGAAAGGCCCGGGTGGTGTTCTCAGAGAGACATATTCTTAAGCATCGCTTCAGTCTTCAAACTCCAACCAAGAAAGGATAATATTAGAGACACAACTCAGTGAACTGTATCTCCATTTCATTTCTACTGATAAAATCCCTACAGCCTCGTCTCTCCTCTTACTTCAGTCCTGCGTTAAACAGAGTCCTGAGAATCCAACCATAGCTCCAATTTTCCACAATGGCATCAAGGGCCAGATTGACCTCCTGATGAATAAAGTCATTTATAGTCTGTGCAAGTTTCAGCAATAGAGCTCAGCCTGTTCCTTCTACTTCCGGGTCCATGGTTTTCTGGAGCTGAATGTAAAGCTCATCTAAGGTCTGTATGGCTAACACAGACTACCGCTGAGCGTTGATTTTTCACCTAAAATGTGAGTGAGGCTGTAGTATGCACTTGAAGGGAAACTAACTGCATGAAACACATATACAAAGCAGAATGTGTGCAATACCTCCTGAACGAGGACTAGACACACTTCATGAAGTTTAGTCTTCAGGATGTCCGAGTGGTGCTTTGCCAGAGCTTGAAAACTGTTTAACCCCTGTCTTTTCTTTATCCTGTATTTACACCACACAACACTGAACATGACTTCAGGAACAACACAAATAACACAGCCACAGTGTACAACGTGTGGAGGGTTTCACCCCAAGTCCAGCACCCCGAGACCCTACGCTGCTTCAGATTTCAAGGTGTGTATTCAAAGTTGCTCATTTCTATACCTTTATTGTATTAAGTTGTTATTTGAGATACTTTTGCCTTCCCATCAGGTCAAAGTACACTGGCTACTTTTCTTTAACCTCTGACGTCAAAGCATTTTCACCCAGAGAGCTGCTGCTCACTGGATATTTTCTCCTTTTTCAATCATTTTCTGGCTGTGTTGCACCAACACTCATGCAAAGTTACTTAAATCAGACTGCTTTGCAAGAATTAAAAAAATTTAAATCACGGTTAAAGTTAGACTTACTGTGTCAGGAGGCAGCGATAAATAAAAACCACAATGTTCCGTTTTTGGAAATCATGTACAGAAAAATCATATTTAATAAATTGAAGCCAATATCAGCAATGGCAAAGAGAGTTGGAATTACTTTTAAAAGCAGGCATTCAGATTAATAAAGCAATGTGAGCTAAACCATCCATCCATTCTCTTCTGCTTATCCAATTTAGGGGTTGCAGAGGGGCTGGAGAAGCGAAGTACACCTCGGACAGATTGCCAGTCTGATGCAGGACTAACACAGAAAGACAGACAACCATTCAAACTCACATTCACAACTATGGGCAAGTCACTACCTCCATCCTATGTGCAATTTTTATGATAATAGGAGTAACTGCTTATAGTTCCTCACAATAGAACACAATGGTTGACTAAATGGTTTGATGGGAGAGAATATGCAAATTGTGTATTTGCATATGCAGCTAAACCTAGTTAGACAATTAAATTCTTTTGGACTGAGGTGTTAAACAACTTCCACAATAACAATTTGCTTTGGAAGGATGGTATTTTAGTTGGAGTTCCCCTTGGAGAATCAAGGCCACATTGGAACTTTTTTGGTGGCACATTTGCCCAACATCTTAAAAAATAATTTTAAGCCATTATCCTTTTTTACCTGTGATTTTTGCAGGTTTTAAGAGACTTTTTGTGCTTTATTGGGGAAATGCAACTAAAGTGTTAACCCACACAAGCTGAAGAATTTTCCGTGTTTGCAAAAAAAGACAACTGACAGTAAATTTGACTGTTGACTTGATTACTTTATTGTATGCATTTCACACAGGACCCAATACCCTCCCTAAGTTGGCAGTGATGAAAGAGCCAAAACTTGTTTAGCCATGGTGCATTGCATTACTGAAAAGTTACCTTGACCTCTTTACTGAAAAGTTACCTTGACCTCTTTACTCTGTTTACAGAATACACAAATTGCATTACAAAATCCCTTTATCAAAGCAACTCAATGTTTCCAAAGAGTGTTTTACATCATTCCCCACCTTGTAACAGATTCACTAAGAATTTTAACTTTAGACATTGAAGCCAACAGTTCAATATGTTTCTGTAGAAAGTCCTAATCTCCCAGTATCCCTTGAAAGAGTTGTAGAGTTCTTTAAAAACTTGCATCAATAGTCTGCAAAGCAAGCCAGTAGGGATAGAAGCGTGTTGATGAGTCACTGAAGTTAAATCACACAAGTGACAAAGCCAGAGGCACAGCTGCATGAACTTGACACCCAATGTTAGGTTTTAAATTTTCACTTGATCATTTCATTTCTAGTTCACCCGCATTTAGTTTAAGCCAAGCTTCTACAAATGTTTGGAGACAAGCCATCAACTCTGAAAAAGACCTCGGGATCATGTGAACACAGACATCTGCTCAACTCGTGAGTCAAATTCAGCTTTCAGACCTATCAGACCCAGATTAACATTTTTGAACAGTTACAATTTGCAGCATTTTTGAAGACAATTGAAATAAAGACACAAGCAAATGTATCAAGTTGACTTCTTTATCATGTACATTTAAGTATAAAGAGCACAAAGCCATGTTAAGGTCATACAGCCTGTGTTTGACACAGTGAACATTTACAGCACCTCAAAAATGACCAGATCAAATAGCAAATAATCCACTACATATTCACATGGAGCCAGATTTACAGAGATTTAAGGAATAAATATGCCTCAAAAAGTCTTAATAAAAGGAAGTCTGCCAGAAACGGTGATTTTAATCACTAAACATTTCTGGCTAAAAGTTAAATATGGTGAAGTGGATAAATGTTTGTATAAATTTTAGATTGGCAACACTGATAACGTTTTAACATTTCACTGTAGCAATTTCAAGACTTGAGGTAGAAAAGTGAATCTGATCTCCAATTCTTTTTGTGTCAGTTTAAACCAACACTTCTTTGTAAAAATGGCCCCAACTGTTTACTTAGCTCTAGAAGTCAATTACTTGCTGATGCTTAAAGCTCTGGTGATGAGGCACTAGTTTAAAGTACATGATGTGTGCATAAAAGAAAGGGGTTGGGTGGGTTATGATTGTAGGAGTGAGGAGAATCAAGAACTTTAGCTAACAGACTTCAGCTTGGCCCATGGGTTTGTGCCGCGCACCTCCAAAGATGGCATGTCGCAGAAGATGTGGTTGCACAATTCTTCCAGTGGGGGCTCTGGGTCTGTGGTGGCAAACTGAGCTGCATCCTCGATCTCCTTCCTCACTTCTACATCAATTTCCTACAGATAAATAAGGACAGTTAGACACTGCAGCCAAGAAAGTTTGGTCAAACCAATAGAAGCAGAGAACAGACATATTTTGTTTACCATTCTACTTCAAATGGAGAAGGCTACTAAAGCTCATAGAAGCATAACTCTACCACGGTAACTAGCTTGTGCCCCTCGTCCCATGGGACTATGCACTTTTCCCAGCTGTTTATAAAGACTTTAGCGTTGTTCTGTCTCAAATGCATTTTCCAGTCTATAAATGCAATTTTCCTCAAAGACATGGGATGAAACCTGGAGGATCTCATCTTAAATTTATCTGTAGAATTTTACACTATTGTTAAAGAGCAAGCACTTTCATTACCCTCACCTCTAAAGCATGCTGTTAACTTTCACTTGACAGACTAAAGCTAACCCCAATGTCAGTATGCTTAGTCAGATCTTAAACTCACTTGGTTATTAAGTTGTTGCAATATGACTGTCTTTTAATACCCAGTTACAAAAACAAGGACTCTTCTTTGAGGCTTCCAAATTGTCAGAAGTGTTGGCTCACAGAAATTTGATTTCTATATCTGAAGCATTTCCTACCTTGAGCTCCTCCACGCTAGCCATGTTGTTGCTGAGCATGCGGTCCTTCAGCATGGAGATGGGGTCACTCTTACTGCGCACTTCCTGGATCTCCTCACGTGTGCGGTAGCTAAAAGGGGAGAGGGTGCAGGAAAGTTGGAGGGATGCACTACAGTTGCTATCAAACGCACTTTGAGGATTTAAACTGTTTTGTAATGTTACTTTTGACAAATCTGGGCTCATTTTGGAAAAAACAGTGCCTTCAAAATTTCTGTGATCATTTCTATGCAGATTAAAATGAAATTCAAGTTACTCTGAGGTGTGAAGTCTGTCAAATAAAGAAATCTGACAGACGATACTGAATCTCAATTCATCCCTAGGTTGTTGTCAGGTCACTAGAAAGTGGGTACATGGAGACTACTAAGGAGCAGAGGTAAGGGGCACAGGCACAGTGAAGAGAAAATCTGTAAGATTAAACTGTAGATGAGAACTTTAGCCAGTTTAAGTTGTATCAATTTGAATAATCAAGCAGCTAGTCATTTACCTAACGCCAGGATCACTCATGCTGTGTCCATGATAGCGGTATGTCTGGAGTTCCATGAGAATAGGACCCTAAGCAAAGGACGAAGAAGTTCAGAGATCCAAGTCGCATTTCCTGCACACATCAATTTGACATTTTAAACGTACCTTCCCAGAGCGACAGTGATCAGCAGCAAACCTGCTTGCTTCCCGGACACAGAGAATATCCATTCCATCCACCTGTGCACAAAGTTACTGAGTATTTTTCTTTAATCTTATCTTAAAAAAAAGTAAGAAACGGACGAGGTAAATATGCAGATTCTACAAGTTTATGGTAGCACCAAACACATTTGAGGTTTCCATTTCACGAACACATCACTCCAAATAGCATTTAGCACACTTCCATCTAGTGTGTATTGTGCTCGAGACAGACAAGGTTTAGGCATTCATTTGTAATGTGACTGAACAAACCCAAATTGAATAACTGTTATTTCGATTGCTAACAAATTGTGCAAGACATCAGCTTCCTTCCAAGTGTCTGTTGCTCTGCAACAGCTTAAAATGACAGACGCAGCTCTACATGTAAGGGAGAAATGTGCTCAAGCATGCCAGACCCCTACCCTCAGACCAGGAATGAACTCTCCTCTCTTGTAATAATCTGTGCTGGCTGCAGCTCGCTCCACTGAGGTGCCCATGCCATACCGGTTGTTCTCGCAGATAAAGATAACAGGCAGTTTCCAGAGAGCAGCCATGTTGTACGTTTCAAAAATCTGGCCCTGTGAAATATACACAAGATTTTAAAAGGGTGTCTTGTAATAGAAGCCCAGTTACATCAGTTTAGATTCTCCTTTGTACTAAGGCCATTTATTATCCTTTAACACTTCCCAGAATTTAGTTATGTTGAGCATTTAGCACAGGTTTGCTCAATTCCCATAGAACAAGATTAAATCTGTCAATGTACTGCAAAGTAAGGAAATACTGGCCATGTAGATCCAAATTTGTTGTTCTTTAACCCATTTATGTAAAAAAAGCTACACATACCTGGTTGGCAGCACCATCACCATAGAGACAGACACACAGCTGGTTGTTGCCCTGATACTTGCAGGCAAGTGCTACACCAGCACCCAAAGGAACCTAGAGAATTCCAACATTGAGTAGAATTCAGTGTTAAAGTCTGAATGTACAGCAAGTGTCAGGTCAAACCAATGACATCTTGTAATGTAATTAGATGATCGTAGACCATGGAAGGCAGAAAGATCAGTAACAAATTTAAAGCAAAGCTGGCAAATGTTATATTTACCTGAGCACCAACAATTCCATTTCCACCATAGAAGTGTTTACAGTACATGTGCATAGAGCCTCCTTTGCCCTTTGCAATACCACTTCTTCTGCCTGTGCATGAAAAAGATATTAGGTGATATTAACAAAAGCATTTACAGCTCAAAGTACATCATCTACTGAAATGTGTTCCTAGGTTCAGCCAGACTAAATAAGTTTCCTAAAACCTTAATCGCAGGGAATAAACAACCAAGCTGAAGCAGGGCCAGCAACAAGTGTGTCCCGCCTTCAGCCAATTAGGGAGACATTTCTAGTGTCATCATTTTATAACTTCAGTATTCTATGTCCTGGGCTCTTTAGCATACTCTTGGAGATTCTTAGTCTCAACGGCTTCACTTTTGGGAAAATAAAGATTCAAAACCTGTCAAGTTACTCAAGCAGCATATGAAAAGTTGCCACTTTTCACAGGTGAGTCAATTCAAAAGGAGTCCCATTGTGTACTGATATTTAATGTCTTCACCAACAACTCACCGGTTAGCTCAGCCATAATCTCCTTCACAGTCCCTCCCCGGGTGTAAGTGTAGCCATGGGCACGGTATGCCGTGATCAGGTGGTCTGACAAGTTAATTGAGGCTTCAATACCAACAGCACAAGCTTCCTATAATGAGAAAACAGCTTGACATGTCTGGTCCTAAAGGGAGATTTATTCTGAAGAGTAGCCAATAAATGTTTCACAGGGCAACATTGGAAAACTTTCGTTCCTCCAAAATACTGTTTTAAAGGCAAGATGTCACATGAGCGTACAGTTCAAATCCAGTTTAACATCCTTGCCACATATTCTGAAATTTAAACTGACATCCCTAACTTTCATTGTAGATCAGAAAAACCATCCAACCTGGCCATCATACAAGTGGCAGAATCCTCTGATGATTTTCTGCTTGTAGAGCTGATCTGCCTTCAGCTCCATACGCCTCATCGTCTGCATGGTGCGGTAGTACTGCAGACCCTCATCACGAGTCAGAACCACCTGAGTGGCAGGGCCCTCATCCAGCTTGAAGATGTCACATTTCTATAGAGAAGCAAATACCCATGAGTCAAACTGCCAAGTGCCAGTCTGTGTTCACGACATCACAATTTCAATCTTACCTTTATTTCAAAGGTAGCCTGGGTCGTGAAGTCAGCATATGTGCGTGCTGATGTAATCACTGCAGCCCCCTGTGAGAAACAAGTATGCAAGAGCTTTCAATCTATAAAAGCAATTCATGTCATATTCTGAGACAACTAAAGAGATCATATCACTCCCAAGGCACTCATTTTTACAGAGTGCCTTCCCATTAGACTGTTAAATTCTTCCACTGGACTTTTCATTTTAGCCCTCATCCCATTCACTGCAAAGGTTCCTCCCCCAACCAGCCATTATTATAATTTGTCCTTCATAGGACCTGGTTTATAGTTAAATCATTCACTGAATAGTCTTTACATGGATTGTAACCAAGTTTCCAATAGTTTAACTTGTCATATGATTTAAGTTAAGTTCTTAGCAGCAAGTTCATAACAAAATGGACATGTGATTGCAGTTTTCGTGGTTACATTTTTTAATATCGGTAGCACTTTATAATAATGTCAGACTGCATTAGTATTCATCGTTTATATATTGTTACTCCTCCTTAGTATGTAATTTATAACATTTATAAATGACCATGTACATGCTGCAACTATGTACTGCTATCACTGTTACTACATGACTGCTAATAATACTCATAATCACAGTCATAATAATATATCTGTATTTACGAATGGAATACTAAGGAAGAGTAATGCTATATAAATGATGAATTATGCACTTGCTAATACCCTATTACGACCTTAATAAATCTTACCTATGTGACCTTATTATAAAGCGCCACAAAAATATCAGATACAGTTGTTTTGTGTTTCTTTTTCTTTTTTTCCAAGCTATTGGCACTGAATCTCATGTTTAGCCTTTTAAAGTGATGTCAGGACAGTAAAGTGAGTCTTCTTCGCTGTCTCAGTATTTAAGACTGATTGTTATTGATGCTAGCTTTCACCCTCCCATTTCTATTCATTTAAACATTAACTAAGTAGTTACTGACTGTCCGCTGACATTGAAACTTTAAATCTGTGCGCAAACCTTTACCGTGTTAGCTAATGAAGCTACCATTCAGGCTTGCAAGGTCAGAACAGCGATGACAGTTTTGTTTTGGGTCGACTGGCGCTCCTCACAGAGACTACATTTTGCAATGTTTAGCTAAGTCAGTTCACAGAATAAAAAAAATAAAAATAAAAATCAGCACTTACATTCCTCTGGGCAGTGGCTCTAAACACATTTGAGATAATGCCTAGCATCTTTCCTGAGCTAACCCACCACAGAACCGTCCTAATGTCAGGATGTGTCCTTCCGGCTTGGGGCTTCTTCGCTGTCTTAAATATCGGCAGCTAGAAAGCGCAACTGCCGACAGCGGGTAGTCGCTCTGTTCGAAGTGGAGGAGAGGTGTGGTTGGTGGTGAGTGTAGGAAATGCAACACTGATCAGTGGCTATTTAATAATATAATTTATTCGACCCCCATATAGTGGACAAGGACGAAGACTTTAGATTTGCTGTAGTGATGGCAATATGAAGCCTTCTGAAGCACTGAAGCTCTTGTTGAAAAAGGGTTCATTACCCGAAGTTTTTCAGCAAAGTCTTCTTTGGTGCCATCTTGTGGCCAAAAGTATGAAGAGCAGCTTGAATCTAAAACTCGAACTGCTTTATTATGATTGCCCAGTCTACAGAGCTGAGTTGACAGCTTCACTTTAATATCAGGTGACATTTCTGTGCGATACCACTGTGGTGTATTTT
>VUQG01020664.1:0-11578 GCA_015106755.1 Etia nguti | reverse complement strand
GTGTGACTCACACCCATTTGTGTGAAGCTCGCAGAGAACTGTGCAGCTTTGGCTGAGCCTGTATGATGGACATCTGGAAGCTAAATTGGTTAAGTGCGCCTCCAAGCCAACAGCCAGCCGGCCGTCCCCTTGCTGAGCTAAGAGAGGTGTGCGTGTGTGTGTGTGTGCAGTGGGGGTGGCGGGCTTCTGTGGTGGGGGACTCTACATCTGGCCAGCTGCCTTGCCACAGACAAAAACCCCTGCTGGACATTTAAGGGCTTTTACCTTCCAAATTCATACTGCAAACGAAATCAAATTAATTTTGTTCACTCAGGCAAACTGCTGCGTTTGAGACCATAAAGAAGCATCACGTTTGGCTCTGATCGCCAAATGCTCCACTGTTACACAGAGCTGTGTTATACAGCCTCTAATCCTGCTTGTTTAATATCTCATGTTTTTAGGGAAGAATGTTTATTAATTTGTTCATTCTTGTTATTAAATGACAGAAATTAGAAATAACTAAGGAACACCTTGTGACGAAATCGATACCACCACCTGGTCAATTTTCAACAATATTATATTATATACAATAGAGGATCTACTTTGAATGGGTAGATCAGTAAATTACCTATCACTTTACACCGGAAGCCATTTAACTACAACAACACTAGAGAGAGAGAGAGAGAGAGAGAGACTTACTTAGAAAAGTTATCAAATGCTAATTAATATGTGATTTAAAATTAGAACACAAAGAAGTCACTGTCATATTCTGGTGGTTTTGTGTTTAGGGTCATTCATTGTTAGTTCCTCAAATGCCTTCATCTGACAGATTTGATGAAAAGAAAAAGAATCCAAGGGAAAGATAGACTTCTTTACAGGAATTATAGACAATTCCAGGTCACTGTTTTCAGAAGTTTTCTCAAAAAAGTATCTGAGGGGGATGAAGGTTAGAGTATACTTATACTTTTTCCCCCGTGGCATTTTTCTTTGAGGGGCCATTTTAAAATTCAATCAGCCAGAAGCTAGGTCCTTCCGTTTTTTAGGGTAAATATCTGGTGTCATAGCTCTACGAGTCATGGCCCTCAATCTTGGAGCCAGGACTTTGAGTTTTAAGAGATCATGATTGCTTTTGGTTCTAAGAGTGGTTCTTGTTTGAGTTTTTGTTCCTTGTTCCTTTTTAAATTTGGGTTATTTGCTTTTTTTTGCATCCTTATATCTCCCCAGTGGCCCTTAGGTATAGTTAGGCTCCTTAGAGCCTTTCATTTTAGCTAATCCTTTGCATTGGGTTCTTTGTGTGTCTAATTAGTACCTAATTGACTGGTTGCGGTTTTGTTGCTTTAATTTTAGCTCCCTGTTTAGTTGTGTCTTATTCTGTGGAACCACCTCCCAGTTTTCATTCGGAAGACAGACACCCTCTCTACTTTCAAGATTAGGCTTAAGGTGACCTTGAATCCTCCCTTAGTTACCCTGCTATAGGCCTAATCTGCCAGGGGATGCTGTTTCTTCTTCACTCAACTTTTTCACTCACTATGTGCTTAGAAGCCACTCTGCATTTAATCATTAGTTATTATTAATCTCTGGCTCTCTTCCACAGTGTGTTTTTTGTCCTGTCTTCCTCCACTCACACTCAGCCTGTCACAGCAGATGACTGCTTCTCCCTGAGGCTGATTCTGTCTGAGGTTTCTCCCTGTTTAAAGGGAGTTTTTCCTTCACGCTGTTGCCAAGTGCTTGTTCATAGGGGGTCATTTGTTTGTTGGCCTTTTCTCTGTATTGTTGTAGGGTTTTTAGTTTACAATATAAAGCCCCTTGAGGTGGCTGCTGTTTTGATTTGATGCTATATAAATGAAACTAAATTGAATTCCTGTTTTGTTTTGGTAGCTCTTTGATCTTCTGTATCTTGTCTAGTTTTCTGATCTTCTCCTGCTCATTGTCTTGATTGTTTTCAGCTGTGTATAGTCTCCACCTATTTCTGTTTGTGTATATATTGTCTCAGTCTTCCTTTGTTCTTTGTTGTGTTGTATACGTACAGTGCCATGTAAAACGTATTTGCCCCTTCATGATTTATTGTTTTTTTTTTTTGCATATTTGTCACACTTACATGTTTCAGATCAAACAAAATCAAACAAAGTTTAATATTAACATTTTCCCCGTAATAAATGAAATCATATTTAAAAGCTGCATTTTGTATTTACTTGGGATATCTTTGTCTAATATTAAAATTTGTTCCATGGTTTCATAGCTGTGTGCTTCCTAGCCACATATTCTCTGTGTTTCATGAATTTATCCCTGGTGTTGGACGTTGCACTATTGTGGAGTCTTTCTGCATTAAATGATCACTTTTGTGTTTGACTTCCATCTCCTCTATCCTGATGTTGGGACCACAAAATGAATTTACATTTCACATATATATGTATATGTGGATATAAATATATATAGTACAATATATGTACTATATTGGCGGACAGAACAGGGAACGGGACCCACCCTAAAACGTGCGCACTTAAATCTTCTTCCCACCTGCTTTCCATGCGAAAAGCTTGTTAGAGTCTATTGCCACGTAAGCAGTAAACTCCAACCAACTCTAGCTACAATGCACAGCATTGTTCATACTGACTGGTTAGATCTATTTAGTCGACCATGAACTCCTCTGTATACCAAAGTATTCTAGAGGGAAATGTGAGACCATATGTTCAACAGGTAAAGGTTGGATGAAATTGAATCATGCAGCAGGACAATGAGAGCTAGCATAGCAGCAAAGCTCAACAAGTATGGCTGAAAAGGAAAAGAATCAAGGTGCTGCAATGGCTCAGTCAAAGCCCATAACTCACCGTGATTGAGATGCTGTGTAGGGACTTTAAGTGAATAAACAAATGCCTGTAAACTGCAATGAACTTAAGCCATGTTGTAAGGAAGAAAGTGCCAAAATTCCTAAGCAACAATGAAAAAGACCAATAAAGTCATACATAAAACAATTACTTCAAGTTATTCGTGCTAAAGGTGGTTCTACAAGTTATTGGGTCATGAGTTGTGCTTTCTTTTTCACATGACTGTAGGTAATTTTAGTTGATTTATTTCAGTTCCTGAGGAGAGCATTCGTTCATATGCCAAATTTTATGATAAGCAATCAAGCAAAATCAGATTATTTCACTTCAAATGTGGAAAAAAATGGACCAATTTTCACGTCAATCCAATTACTGCTGAAATATTCAATCTGGGATAAAAAATGATTGAGTGCCAAAGTGAGTGAGATTTTTATCCCTCCATCAGTCCTGCTAGTGTGGCAGCCCCTTTTATGACCTCACAGGATTGTAATTTTTCATTATTATTATTATTATACAATAAAAATGCTGTACCTATGTGTGCATGAATAACTGAGTGTGTCTTGAGTGTTCAATAAAACTAGAAAATCGCTCTATAAATGCAGTTCATCCTATAGTAACAAGAGATACATGCCAGTCACAGGTCTAGAGAGAGTTGAAGAGGGTAAAATAACAGGCAGAGCCTGTGAGGTGGACTCACAATGAGTAGTAGTAATGAAAATGCGACCAAGGACACACATCTGCCACCCTTCATTAGATTAATGCCCAGGAAAGTGTGCTTAACTTGTACTTTACTAAAGCACTGATAATCACTGTAGAGTGTCCTGGGGTTGAATGCTTTGGGCATTTCAGTGCTGTATAAATAAAAGGCTATAAAAATATTTTCTAAAGCATCATTAATAATGAGCAGCAGATGAGTTTGTTGCCAATTTTAAATGTTTTAATTACTTTTAAAGCTTTAAAGAGAGTCTGTGAGAGCCAGGTATGGAGCTGGTCAGGCTTGCTGCAGCTGCTATCTGTCCAGGCAGAATTCACATACAAATACACTGAGGGAGAGGGAGAAACACTAACATGGACAGAGCTTTAAATAAATACAGACACAGCAGATGCAGCCGAGCCCAGGCCAAGAGTGCAAGAGCAGCAGTGTGATCTCCTCAGATCTTTATTCTAAGATTTCAGAGATCATGTTGAAATGAAACGAGTTACTGTAGCCTCTGTTTGCCGGTCCGCTTGCCTGCCTGTCTGTCTCTGTTCAGTCCAGATGTCAGAAGAACTAGCCAACAGCTGCGGCAGGAAATGAGCCCCCAGGCAGTGAAAAGGCTAATACACTTCCACACGGTGAAGAGAGACCAAAACAAAACATGTGCGCGCGCACGCACACACACACATAGAGAGAGAGAGAGAGAGAGAGAGAGAGAGAGAGAGAAAACTGTGCAGTGATGACAGAAACTGTGCAGGGATGATGCTAAAGGTTTACTCGCCTCTTTCTTTGCATATCAGTTTGCTTTGAACCTGAAATCCCCATGTTGCTGGCTGCACATGCGCATATGACCGCTATAACCAGTTCAGTTCTTTGTCTGTGAAAGTATTCGTGCGCCTTTCATTTTTCTCCAGCATTCATCAGTTTTGCGTAAAGTGTGTGTGGATAGGGGTGATGGCGTGCCAGCCTGCCAGCCTGCCTGCCACAGCGCCAGCCCCCGAGCCAGCGGGAACATTTGCCTTGTGGCTCCAATTCCCAGGAATGCCTAACCTGCGCCAGCTGTTGAGAACATGTTACCTGTGCCAACAATGCGCCGGCTCTGCCCACCACATCACCTGCCATTCTGTCTCCATCTGGGCGCGAGATTGGATTTGCGTGCGTATTGTTTGTCAGCGGATTACTGTGCCTTTAACTCTCCACATCTGTATTTGTATTTCCAGCTGTGTGCATGAATGCAAAGCCTTTTGTTGTGTGTAGTATGCACTGTGCCAATGTGTATAAGCAGCGATGTTGCTAATGTTGTGTGCACTGCATGTGTACATACCAGCTCTGATGTGTGCGTGTATATGTGTGTGTGTGTGTCTCCATCTGTGTATGCTGGGCCTCCCTTGCCTGCATCTGGAGCAGCATTGAAGAGGCTTTCCAACAAGGCCAATGGCAGCCAGCCTGCCAAACAGCCCAGATGTTAGTTCTGTAAGCCTTGGGCTAAATGGAGGGAGCCACACTCTCATTATTCAGGACTAGTAAATTGCAGAGAAAGAGAGACCACATAAAAGGATAAAAGAACTGGAAGATGAATCAGATGAAAGCAATATCATTTGATACGATGTGCCTGTTCACCTTTCCCACACAAGAATTTAAACATAAATGAATCAGACTATGCCACTTTAATGGATTTTTGCTCAGTGCTGGTATAACCTGAAACCTCTGGCCCCTGGGAGGCATGAAATTGATATCAACATCAGTTTTCTTATTTCAGTCAGATATACATTCACCGGCCACTTCATTAGGTATGCCTGTTCAGCTGTTGTTCATTAATGCAAATAATTAATCAGCACATGGCAGCAACTCAATGCACTTAGGCAATTAGACATGGTCAAGACGACCTGCCAAAGTTTAAACCGAGCAGCAGAATGAGAAAGGAAGGTGAATTAATTGACCTTTAATGGTTGGTGGTACTTGGATTTTCACAAATATCTGTAGTGTTTACATAGAATGATCTGCCTTTCTTTGATGCCAGAGGTCAGAGGAGAATGGACATACTGCTTTGAGCTGATGGGAAGGCATTTGCAACAACCAAGGTTGTGCATATTTGAATGCACAACACACCAAACCTTGGTGTAGATGGGCTACAACAGCAGAGGACCACACTGAGTGCCACTTCTATTGTTTGCACAGTCCAACTTGGTACTAGCAAGGTGTACCTAACATAATGGCCTTTTCCCCCCACCCAAATAACATTGGTAAAGATTCTTTCCAAAAGTGCCTGGATCTAGATCAACTCAGAAGTTATTTACTGTCCTACCTCTGGTCAGGTATTTAAGCAAATTCTTTCAAATGTTTTTTTCTTAGTAATCCTGCTAACAAACAGGCAAACAAACAAACAGGCAAAACAAATCATTCAAAAACTCCTTGGCAGCAGTAATATACTACAACCATTCTTAAAGTGAATGATTACATTTTCAAAAAAGTGGATTTTAAACCTGCAGCATTCAATTTAATTCTTGGGTCCAGCACATCAATCTATAAAAAGCACAATACAAAAAAGAAAAAAATAGGGATAAAAGTTTTTCTCTGTTAGTCATTTGCTTTGAGTCACCTTTTTAAGGTCCAGTACTCTATTCTCTTTTATCCCAGTTTTAGCCTTGACACGCTGTTAAGGGAAATATCTGCCTGTTTATCCAATAAACGCATCACTCTTTTCACTACCTAAAGTTTGATGGAGAAGCTGTGTACAGTTAGTGATCAATAACCTTTTAAAAATATGGCTGAAAATGCCACATATCAGGGCTGTGAGAGAAATGTGCCAGAGCAGAGTTTCAGCAAAACCAAAGTATTGACAGAGAACGTCGGGATTCTTTGTTGAGTGTGGTTTTTCACATTGCACAGTCATTTCATATCATTAAGGTTATTGATATGACCATATATAAATTACCATGAAAAATGATGGCATCACATAATACAGCCTGGTGACCTTCGATTGTGTTAGTTTGAGGTCACCCTCTGTCCTTTCTAATCACCAAATCCAGTGTTTTCCAAACCACCTAAAGCCAATATCCCTCCATAAACAAGAAGGCGTTTTTTGAAATAAAAACACAACATGTTCCATGAAACATTGGGACACAATTAGCTACATCATCTGGAGGGTGTGTAACTGTGATGCTGAAGCAGATTTATGTGTGTGTACATGTGTGTCTGTGTTTGTGTGTCGCCACAGAGGTGACATCCGTGTGGCTGCTTTAGCTCTATTTGTGAGATCCATGTGTGCGGACTTCCAGAGGGCTTAGAGAAAAGGCCCCCCCATATGGTGAGCACACACTGTGGCAACAGGATGCAGCCCTCCCCTGTGTGCGACCTCCAGCCAGCCATCACACACTGACTGAGTAAACAACAACTGGACATGGAGTTATGATGTTGTATTTGCTGGCATATTTTTGGATTGGATATTATCTCCTAAATCTGTCATGAAAGTGAATTACCTTGGTCATATGTCAGTATTTATACTGAAGTGATATCCTAAAATCTGTTTATCCTTTTTGAAAAACATTGTTTTTGTCAACAAATTCTAACACATTTCACAGGAGTGTTTATGAGTAACGGCTGTCAGATGTTACTGATGCGGCAGAGCTAGTGTGAAATGGATTCACGATGATAAAAATGTAATGCGTTCTATGGTAACCTTATTAGAAAATAAAAGAAAATAAATTGAAGTGATCGTATCTGCCCCACATTCATGTGCGTCTTCTTATCAAACACCGCTTAGGGCACATTTGGGAAATGCAAATTGCTGAGAGAGAAATATAACTGAGAGACATCTCCTCCCTTGACAGATATCCTTCTCACATCTGTCTCTCTCTTCCTGCACACAGATGTTACGCAGCAGTTTGTTCAGAGAAGGAGAAGATGATTCCTCCTGTGCTTCCCCAAGGAGTGTGTAGCCTGGGGAAAATCACATTTACACATAAAGTATTCATGTGTGTCTGTGAGGAAGTGTGAGGAGGAGGAGGAGACTAAAGAGAAAAGAAGACAGAGAGAAAGAAAGTGTCGCGCAAAGGAAATAACTGAGGCACAGACCAGAAATAGGAAGTGGCAGGATTGGAAACTGAGGGGCCCTTGGGGGCCATCAGAAGCTTTGGAAATGCGTGTGTGTGCTGTGTCCTCTGGCTGTGCTCAAACTGTGTGTGTTTTTGATGTTGATCTCACCCAGTTGTTGGAAAGCCAAACACAGTCTGTGCACCCAGATGCTGACAGATGTGCCGTGCACAGCCTAACATCCTCTGAAACTCACGCGCACAATGACACACACACATACACACACAGCGGAGACAGTAACCCACATCCTTCCTGTAGGCCCATTAGAAACAGTCCTCCTGGCTTTCGTGAGGGATTCAACAAACACTTCAATATTTCCTAAAACCAATCTTAGCTCCAGTGGTGTGCTGCTGTGCTCTTGAGGGAGAAGATGTCCACTCTGCTGTTCCAGATGCTCCATAACAAACTAAAACACACAGATTTGTCTCATGCAGATGTGTTTGCATCATAGTCGGCAATTTCAGGGAGAGGCAGGGAGACAGGCAGGCAAATAGCTGGAGCTAATGCAGCTCTCCCTAGTGGTCTGGGGCGGCTCCTGCATACATGCAGCTGTGCACATGCAGAGAGGATGTTGAGATTGACTGGGATGGTTTGGAATGGTGGGACATTTAACTGTCATCTCTCACAGGCTGGGCTAGGTTGGGCAGCGATGTTTTAGTCTTTCAGCTGTTGTTTTTCATCCAGTCCTATCATTTCCCATCCTGTCTGATCCTACTTATCATGTCACATCCTGACCTTTCTATCCTATTTGTCAAATACCCTTTAGATACTCGCTTATGTTGTGTATTGAAAATGAATTGTATTGTATTAATTTATTGATTTATTTTTTTAGGTAGTTAGGTTATCATGTTTTCAAACACAACACAGTTAAGTCCATAATTTGTTGGATAAAGGCACAATTTATAGAGTTTTGCTTCTGTAAACCTCCATAGTGGATTTCTACTCAAACAATTAAGGTGTGATTGAAGCGCACACTTTCAACTTTAATTCAAGGGTCTTCATAAAAGAACTGCATGAACTGTTTTGGTATTACAGCAATTTTTATACACAGTCTAGAGACTGAATGTCATTAAAGTAAATTAAACCACATTCAAGCACATTGTAAACACATTTTTATGCTTATATTGGACTGTCAAAATTGAAAATAGGCCATTTGTTTTTATAAGCACCACTGAAAGAAGATGTCAGTGATTCCATAAATCCAAGGATGAAACTTCCTTCCACACCATGCATGAACTGATTCCCTGAAGGACCCCAGAAGGACATCTGGATTATTTTAATGCATTTTCTTCATAAATTCAATCCTATACCTCCTTTTTCCCTCATTTAAATTTAAACTCTGCTCAGTTAATTCAATTTAGTTGATTTTATTTATATAGTGCCAAATCTTGACAACAGTCACCTCGAGGCACTTTAGATTGCCACAATAAAACAGAGAAAACTCTACGAGCAAGCACTTGGGGACAGTGAGAAGGAAAAACTCCCTTCTAACAGGAAGAAACCTTTGGCAGAACCAAGCTCAGGGAGGTGTAGCCATCTGACCAGCCATTGGGACCAGTTGGCATATTTATGATGATATGACACAAAATATCCTGTTTTTCCCAATCTTGGAGCGGTAAAGAACCCTTTGAATTATTCCCAGAGAGACCACAAAAGGTAATGACTTCTAGGCCTGTCAGTCCACTTTTAAGGAAATCAAACAACCAAACAAATAAATGGACAAATTAAGAAAATCATATAAATGGTTCTTAATACAACATTAAATATTTTTGACTTTTTGACTATTTTTGATCAGCTGGTCAAGCATCTTTCAAGTCATTTACTTATTTAGCTTAAAAGTCATAAACCTGCTTCATCAGGACTGTTGGTGTTGTTTAAACAAATCTCTTTCTGGCTAAATGATGCAGAATCATAATTGTAGCATGAAATTATGTGCCAAAACCCTAGATGTAAAATAATTGTTGCCACGAAACTGCATTTTTAAGCATGCTTTTAACCATCTATGTTGTAGTAAATTTGTGTTGGAAATATAATAAACTATTTATAAAGAACAACCACAGAATTATTTTCTAGATTTTATATACTATATTTTACAATGTCAATGCAGCTGGGAGCATTTTATTTCTAAACCTTTATAAGAGTATGTGTTTAGCCATATATCAAGGTCACACCTCAGCAGTGGCAGTGGTCCTGTGTCATCCTCCTGCTCCTCCATTGCCTCAACGTGAGCAAAATCTGTTTTGATGGCACCCAGTGAAGCTCCAGTATGCAACTGGAAGAGCAACAAGAGTAACGTGTGTGTGTGTGTGTGTGTGTGTGTGTGTGTGTGTGTGTGTGTGTGTGTGTGTGTGTGTGTGTGTGTGTGTGAGACATAGGGATTTCATTTGTATGTACATGTCACAGAGTCCAGAGCTCGGAGATGTTTGATGATGGTAGAATGGGGTTTCTGGCTGCCCTCACTGTCACATGCGGATAACATCTGTCTACAAACACATCCTGTTCACTCACTCATTTCTCATAACGACAAATAATAAAAGACAACGTAAAGTGAACAAAACACCTTTGCTAAGTCCTGTTGGCTTGTCCAGCTGTCCCGCAAAATAAACAGCCTCTTCCTGAAATGTGCAGTCTCACTCTTAGAGTCACTTCCAAGAGCTTATGACGTTAGTGCTGGCCGTCAGAGCAAACCTAAGCAGTATATCAAGAGGCTTTGCTTTGTGGCTCAGCTCTCTCTTTATCACCATGGTGCAAAATGATTCCTACATTACTGCAGCAGCTGCTGCTAAGCAGCGGTCAATCACATAATTACTTTTACCCTCACTCATAAATAATCTGCTGTCACATGCCGTCAGAGATACAGGAATTACAACTTGCTGACGTAGAAGCTGCTCATGAATCTCATCATGGTGGGAGGTTCACAAAAAATTCGATTCACAAGGTTGAACTGGGAGAGCTTTCTGTCATAACATGTTTTCTTATTTAAAAGGACATAATGTATAGATACAATGTGAGAAGGCTGCTGTAAATTCTGTAGTAACTTAGTGGCAGCTGGATGCCAGAAAGTTACTGTAAACACTCTTTTACAGCAAAATATCCTGCTGTAATTGCATTTACTGTAATTTGCTGTAAATTTGAGTGGCCACCTTGTGCTGAGTGGCTGTTAACTGTTAAAGTGACATCTTGCCCATTTGCTGCAACCTCAAAAGGATGGTTAAAAGTTGAATTTTAAAAGAAGACTCCGCCATTGGTCAGTTTTTCCCAGGCAGGTTTCACTTCTGTAAAATAGAATTACAGTAGTGAACCAATATTTTCCCACAATCCTTTGCCATTTACAGTAAATTACCATATAAACCTACTATACTATCTTACTGTTGCATTACAGTATAATACTTTTCAAATTACAGAAACTGGTTACAGTATATGAATGAAAGAGATTTATAACAGAGATTTATAACAATATAATCTTATTTCTTATTCAGGGTGTAGTAATAACAATAAATTTAATCAGCCAACGCCTCCCCTTGCCAATCATAATATGGGAAGCTGGAGCTGCGATACGATGTTTTGGTCATTTATATTGTGGTTTCAGTCTTAGTTTCAGAAGTGCTCCACCCCTACAGCATGTAAAATAGTGCTGTATACAACAGTGAATTAATAAAATACTTCAAAAAGGAATTAAATAAGATGTAAATCTGACTCTTTAAGGTTGATAATCTTCAGCAGATGAGATCATACAGTTATGGACGATATCAATAATATGTGACATTTCCCCTCGTGGCAATATCCAGTAACCTTGAGTTTTTGGTAATAATCATTGATTGGAAGTTGCAGATTAAACGTTAATGAAGAGGTTATTACATTGTTATTACTACTCTTGTAAAGTTAATCAAAATCTGTTTCCACTCTTCTGGCCCCCAGCTTTTCATTTTAGAGTAGCAGCTGCACACTGCTGCAAAACCTGAGAAACCAGGCTGCTCCAAACAAGGGA
>VUQG01020662.1:48511-88577 GCA_015106755.1 Etia nguti | reverse complement strand
CTGGAAAAAAAAAAAAAGAACAAAAAAAAGAAAATAAATGTTACTGTACCTATTGTAGGAACCTCCGACATAAAGACACGGCGGAGAGAGTTTGCGACCCTGAAAAGGAGAAAAAAAGATGGTTTGAGATGTGAAAGTCACAATGAATAACACACCCTTAAATTCCCACTTAAACTCCAGACTCCAGGTTTTTAAATCAGGTGTATGCTTCACAGAATGAGTTCAAATAGTGTCCAAGATCACCTGAAATCTGTGTCTGAAAAGGCTGAATTATACAAACACTTAAAAGGGCTTCCAGTGATGTTCCAGTGACGTGTCTGCAAGTTATAAGCGCTTCTTTTTTTTCCTTCCTTTTTTTTGGATGGGAGCAACATTTTATTTATTTAATACTGCAGCAGGAATCTGCTAATAAATCAACTGGCAAAATACCAAACTATTACCGATGTTCAGACTTTTTCTTTTTTTAAATTAAAGAGGCATTTCTTGGTCATAACATCAGCAAACTCTGTATTTTCAGATTTTGGACTGTTCAGACATATTAGAAAATTGCACTCCACATTTTCATATTGTGATGTCTGGCGAGGTCACAGGGCTGGAGGTGACAGAGCTGAAGATGTTAAGATTTTTATTTGGAGTGACTATAATGGACAGGCTTAGAAATGATGGATAGCTGGATCTGAGTTATGAATCAGAGGGACATTTAAGATTGAGTAATATGGAGACAGAGTTAGAGAGGGAAAGCTGATCTGCTGTGGCGACTCTAAAGAGAACAGACCAAACAGTCACTGAAGCGAGACAATAACCAGGAGACTAATTAAAGAAAGGAAATATTCTTCTAACGAGAAACTCCTGATTCTTTTTATGATTGATTGCCTAATCTATAAAATGTTTCTTTTAATTATCAGACAAACATTTAAAAACTCAAAACACATTTTACAGAATTGCAAGACAAAACTAAATTTTAAGCTAGTTTCCAATCAAGTTTCCTCGGCGTGTTGTTAGACTGCCAATTAAACCTGGGAATCTAACAACAGTAAAGGCAGGAAAATACTTAATTTTTAGGAATATCTCATTTCGTTATTTAAAAAAAAAAAAAAAAAAGCTTAATAGAGAAAAATGTACATTTTAATCAACGCTGGAAAAAATATATTTTTAAAAACATATGGAATAAATATTACTGTGAAGTAAACCAGCACATTTGACTTATCTACTTTTATCTCTTTATTTTTATAGCCCATGTATTTACTTATTGTTTATTTGTATATGAAACTTTGTCCTAAATGGTAATTCATACACAGCAGACTAAAGACCCATTTAAAAAACATGACCTAACTAATGTGAAGCAGCTGCGTTTACTTACACTTTTAGCCAGCTTAACATACACTTAACTAATAATTATACTGTACATTAAATATTAGTTAGACGAGTTAAACGAAAGCAGCTTTACGTTGTTACCCAGCGTGTGTTTTGGTGCTGAGGATAATGGCCGCCCTCGTCCTCCTCACACACTACACAAGGAAAAATAAACCCGTCCTTACGCCAAATCCGTGTTTTCGATGACAAACTTGACATTTTCGTCTGTCAGCTCTGTGATCTTTACCGTTGGCTGGTTAGCATACGGCATTACTGAAGCTAAATGAAGCTAAACTAGACGTTTCACTATCAACACACTCGGCCACTACCGCTGCTTCTGCTTGAAGACCTCCACGGCAATATTTACGAGGCGCTGTTTGGCCTCGACATTAAACGCGTACAGTGATTGGGTCAAAAGAGGCTTGAAGGCGGGTCTTCCTTTAATATCCGGGTTACAGACGACAGTAGCTTCTTTTTCAAAATAAAAGCACAAATTGTTCAAGTTCGACTTGTTCGCAAACATTATCTGTATATTCCTTTTCAGGCCAGAACTTTGTTTCACATTCACGTAAAACAAATATTTCAAGGGTTTAGATTGGTGGTCAAACCAATACATTAATAGAAAATGTAATGACCTTTCAAAATTGCTTTTTCATTGTAATACAGGCAGATCAATTACAATTAATGCAAACGTCCCAAATCACACTTTAAAGTCTCTATATACAAAACTTTAATTGCAGAACATTTCAAATCATTCTGGTGGCACAGGGTTTTTTGCTCTAGTAAAATATAGTGACTTAAACCTGGAGTAACATAGTTCTTTAGTGGGAAACTGATTTCACAACTGAAGACAAACCAAAAAAAAATAAAAGTTAAATATACAATTACTACTTTATTGAACTTTCACTTGATTCAACAGCTAAATTACAGATCTGTGTCCTTCTGTACAAAGGAAAAAAATTTATCTGAGCAGGAGAGTGAAAGGATCAGCGGGTGAGTGTTTCTGCAGGTGATCATAAACAAATTAGCTCCTTCTATTGTTTATTAACAGCCATAATCCAATATTTCAGAGTCATTGCACACAGTGAATCAGAAGTGCGAGCAAAATTAAAACTGATCCTCTGCTCATGATGGGATGGTGGGGATCGGTGCTTCATCGTCTCTGGTTCAGTCCTGTGAGGTTCTTCAGCTGTGAAAATGAGGCGTGCAGACATTAATGAACACAGGTTCCTTCAAAATGCACAGATTTCTGTCAAACCTCAGGATGTTAGTAAGATGGTACTTCAAATTTATGACATTTATTCTAACTGAATGAATCTTTCTCAGTGGAAAATAAGTGCATTACACAGAGTGTGATGTGCTTCTGAGGTAAGAATGTGAGAGTTAAGAACACAGATCTAAGAAGAGCATGAAGATTTAAGCATCTCTGCTAATCCTGTGGCAGAGGTTATGAGAAGAGTGAATTTAAATGGTGAATATAAGACAAAAGACTCACTGTAACAGCAGCTCCCATGAGTCCCTGCACCACTGCTTCACCTGTTGACTGCACCTACACATCAAAGTGGAACACTCAGCTTAAGCATGACTGAGGAACAGGTTCAGGTGTCATATAAAGACTCATTTTTACATGATTTCTCTTAAAACGCTAAATCTCAGGTCTTTTATTTGTTATTATCATTGCTGGGCGATGCTGCAAAGTGATTAAATATGAGCTTCTGCAAAAGCATTCAAAAGAAGTCAGGAGGGAGTCTTTAACGATGTTCCACTCTCTACCTGTTTGGCTGTCGTGGCCATGTTGACTACATCCTGAATGCGGTTATCGAGGAAGGTCCAGGTGTCCTGGAAGTCTGGAGAGGAATCCTGAATCATCACCAGCTCTGTGGTGTTGTAGATGCCTGTCAGCGCTGCCCGTTTAGTGTACCAATTCATCTACAACAGAAATGAGTCCTGCACTTTTATTCATAGTCCACATTTAGTTCAAGGTAAACTCAAAGTAAAACGGATACAGTGGCACATAAAAGGTCAGCTTTAAAGAAGAGCACACGGGAGACTGCACCAGAAAACAGTGCTGTGCAAAAGCCTGGAACCGGTCCTCATTTCTAGATTTTGCCAGGAAAATGATTGCACCGATTTATGTCAACATGCAAACTTAAATGTAAATACAGCAAGAGCCAACGTGGGGCTGGTTAGTTAGCTAGAGCTTAGACAACACGTATGTGATATTGGTGATTTTGTCCTTGCACACAGGGTGAGAGCATGAGTTGCCTGCAAATGTAAGCACGACTGCAGTTTGCATGACGGCTGCAGGTGTCAATAGTTTTCTGAGGTTACACCTTTACTGGAACAAACCAGATATTACCAATTATTACAAATTTATCAATAAAAAAAACTGTAAAACGATCACTCACGAGAAGGTCGTTAGCCTTCTGTTTCTCTTTGTTTTTATCTTGTTAGTTAAACAGTATCTGTGATATAATCTGCTGACTGGAGCAATCATTCGCTGTTTTTATATAAATGTTCAAGTGGCACCTGCCAGCCAATCAGAAACAAGTATTTTCACTGTACCAGCAAGGACAAAGTGAGGTGTTGATAGGGGCAGTAACCTGGGAGGTGGCAGGTCGGACATTTTGAGGGTGGTGATGAAAGGGGGACAGGAAGCTATGAGGAGGAGGAGGAGGAGAAGAAGAAGGGTGATAGGATCCACTCACGTCTGTGGATCGGTCTCCGGCGTAGTACCAGATGTCATCCATCAGCGTGGAGAGGTGCTTCAGGCTGTCGGGGATGTTGTGGGGAAGCAGCAGGAGGCTCATTGCCTGAGAAGACAATATCAAGTAAAGCTTCCTGACCTGCGAACACACTCAGAAGCTCATATTCCCAGTGCTCCATACTGTACCTGTGGCCAAGTTTCGATGTAGGGGATGTACATGCGCAGTCTGGTCTCTACAGCATCTCTTATAAAATCTGCAGTCTTCTTTGGCCTGCAAGAAAAATCTGTCGTTTTACATCTTTCACATTCTTTTATATTACCTGTCCTGCTGAGTGTTTTCATTCCAGCCTAAAGTGTAGGTGAGTAATCGACCTGAATTACACCTGAGCTCAAGCTGAACCTGCACTTTTTTCCCCAAAAGTATTCACTCATCCATCCAAATCATTGAATTCTGGTGTTCCAGTCACCTCCATGGCCACAGGTAAATAAAATCAAGCCTCTAGAGGTTTGTAGACTGCTTCTACAAACATTTGTGAAAGAATGCATCGCTCTCAGGAGCTCAGTGAATTCCAGTGTGGTACCATGACAGGAGGTCACCTGTGCAGCACATCTAGTCATGAAATTTCCACACTAAATATTCCACAGGTAGCTGTTAGTGGTATTATAACAAAGAGGAAGCGAATCACAACAACTTAGCCACAAAGTGGTAGACCACGTAAAATCACAGAGCGGGGTCGGCCGATGTTGAGGCAGATATTGCACAAAGGTCACCAACTTTCTGCAGTCAGTCACTGCAAACCTCCAAACTTCATGTGGCCTTCAAGAACAGTGCACCGAGAGCATTATTGATTATGTTTCCATGGACGAGCAGCTGGATCCAGGCCTTACATCACCAAGCACAATGCAAAGCATCAGATGCAGTGGTGTAAAGCACGACGCCACTGGGCTCTCGAGCAGTGGAAACATGTTCTCTGGAGAGACAAATTACATGTCTAGCAATCTGATGGATGAATCTGGGTTAGCACAGTGCAGACTGACAAGTACCGTTGTCCTTGCAACCGGCAAAGTGTAAAGTTTGGTGTGAGGGGGATTATGGTGTGGGGTTGTTTTTCAGGAACTGGGCTCGGACCCTTAGTTCCAGTGAAAGGAACCCTTAATGCTTCAACACACCAAGAGGTTTTAGTTCATATGTTTGTGAAGGCAGACGAGCGAATACTTGTGGCAATATAGTGTAGCTGAACTACACAGTGAGCTGCTGTGTATACATACTCAGCCTGGCCCAGCTGGACCTGATTGTGTTGTTCAGCCAGGATCTCCGTCAGCTGCGCATTGCACTGAGCGATGAAATGTAGGACCAAGTCTCCAGATCCTTTGTCGAACATACCAGTGGAAGCAGAAGACAAACCCAGACTCTAGTACCAACACAACAACCGCAGCGTTAACGGTGCAGCTTACATACGAACACAGGGCTACACGTTAAAGTCTTTGAACTACTATCTCACCTCAGCGCCGGCTGCGATAGCTTCCATTGACCAGCCGTGCAGAGGGACAAACTCCAGAGCAGCAGTCAGGATTCGAGCCTGTAGCTGCTCCTCTGTTTCGTACTCCTCGTCTTGCTCCCCACTCTGATCCTGGTAACTTCACAATGACAAACAGCAATGTGAGGCCAAGAGTAGCTCTCCTACATCAGAAAGTATCTTGCAAAACTCCTGTTGAACGACAGGAGCGACTATTGTATATTGATTAATGACCTGGCGTTTGGATCGGTAGACTGGTCTGCTGCCGGATCGGAAGCAGAAGCCGCCGTGTCCTGTTCAGCAGAGTGAGCCTGGTAGTGCTCATGGTAGGTGGTGGATGAGGAGGGAGGCTTGTCAGATTTGGACTCATCCTGAAGCCTCAGCGCTGCACAGCGGAAGCCTCGTCTCAGACTGCCACACTGAGGGTTTGTTGTTGCTGGTGCAGCCACCACTGAAGCATAAAAATATATTGATTTACTTTCCACAGATTCACTTTTAACACAGTTTGAACGTGCCATGGTTGTTGTGGGAGAGTACTGTGTTTCAGAAACTCGTGATGTGCTGGGAATTTCCCCACACAACCACCTCTAGTTTACAGAGAACAGTCTGAAAAGAGAAAATATCCAGTGAACAGCACTCAGCAGAGAAAATTATCTGTTGATACCAGAGGTTAGAAGAGAATGGCCAGACTGCATCAAGCTGATAAGACAGCAGTAACTGAAATAACCACTTTCTACACGCAGGAATAACATCTCTGAATGCACAACACTGAATAAACATTGCCTGGTCTGATGAGTGTCGATTTCTGCTGCGGCATTCAGATGGTACGGTCAGAAAACAACATGAAAGCATGGATCCATCCGGCCTTGTCTCAACAGTTCTGGCTGGTGGTGGTTGGTGGGGGAAATTTTCTTGGCATACTTATATGGTATAACGTATTGTCGCTGACCATCTCCATCTCTTTACGACCATCTTTCGATGGCCACTTCAGGCAGGATAACATGTCAAACCACAAAGCTCTAATGATCTCAGACTGGTTTCTTAAACATAAAATGAGTTCACTGTACTCAAATGGCCTCACAGTCACCAGTCCTTTGGGATGATGTAGAACACATTCATAGATGTGCAGCTGATAAATCTACAGTCTCTGCGTGATGTATCCATGTCAACATGGACCAAAATCTCAGAGGAAAGTTTCCAGCACCTTGCTGAATCTGAGCCATGAAGAATTAAAGCAGCTCTGAAGGAGAAAGGGGGTCTAACACAGTGCTAGCACCTAATAAAGTGACCTGTTAGTTTAGATTAACAAGTCCAAACTTAAAGGAGATCACTGACAAGAAAATAGAATTAAGGACTAGTATTTAGCCTTATTCGTTTACTTTGTGTGATAACCATCTGCTGATTACTTTTCATACTTTGTCAATAAACTTGGGGCAAATTATAAAAAAGCCCCAAAGTATTCCAACTTTGGAGCATTTTAAATTAGATTTGTTATACTGACTCAGTATAAATTAGGCTGTTTAGTTATCAAACGATTGTTAGCTTTGATAGTTTAAGTGTGTATTTCAGTGGGAAAATGTGCGGTTTGATAAATTATATGCAAACTCTAATCAACAAAATACTTAAGCTTTACCGTAAATACACTCCGATAGGAGACTGCACATGTATGCGTTTCACAGAACTTGCAATGATAGAGGAAAAGGGTGCTATAATTAGCGGTTTCATTAGAAACGCTCAGACAGCTTGTATAACTGCAGACAGCACGCCCCCTCCCGGTGTAGGAACCTGTTTACGTGTTTACCCTGGAGTCACCTGTAAGGTCTGCCCGGCAGAGCCAATCCGGACACTACAAACCTCCTAATAGCCCCGTTTTTGGAGCTCCACACGGTTCACTGTTGCTGATACCGTCCTTCATGGTCACCTTTGGCGCGAACAGCTAACGCTACTAAAACGCGCGTTCTAAAGGCGCTGATGACGCAGACACAGACACGCGCTCTGGAAAACGTGTCCCCGGCTCTCCGGTATCGTCACAAAACCAGCGGTGACCCCTTCTTACCGCTGCTCAGGCCCCGGAGTGCCCTTCCAGCCCGCAGACCTCTTAGCAGCGCCGCCATATCAGCTGCTCACAGCGGCGTCACCACTGCGCGACTTGCTCCCACAGCGGAAATCCACTCAGAGCGTTTCAAAATAAAACGCCAGAATTAGGTGTGTGGGTGTGTGTGTGTGTGTGTGTGTATTTTCTCATGTCTGTGTCCCAGTAATTATAAACTTGGTCATTATTTTAGCTAAAATTTACATATATATATCATTTCATTTCCAAAACGACAACACTCTTTTTCAGTGTTTATACTTTAAAACTCAGTCACGTCTATAAATTGCAATAAGATTAAGACTTCACTTCCTGAGACGCCTGAAGCGGGCCAACCTCCCTCCTTCCATCCTCACCACGTTTTACAGGGGCACCATAGAGAGCGTTCTGACCAGCTGCATCTCCGTGTGGTTTGGCAACTGCAATGTTGGTGATCTCAGCAAACTACAACGGATTGTTAAAGCAGGTGCCAAGATCATCGGAACATCTCTCCCCCTGTTACAGGACATCTTCCACAACCGCTGCATCAGTAAGGCCTCCGGCATCGTGCTTGACCCCTCACACCCCTCACAAGGACTCTTTTCTCTCCTTCCATCCGGCAGACTACCGCAGCATCGGGGCCCGATCCTCCAGACTGCAGAATAGGTTTTTCCCCACAAGCCATCAGACTCCTGAACTCACTACCAGCCTTAACCCAGCCTGTGGGCCAGTCCCAAACACCTTATTTTGAAAATAGAAACCGGAAACACATTTTGACGTAATTGTACATGAGTTTAACTGCCATCGGGACAGCAGGTAAGTCATCGTGTAGGCTCGGTTTATGCTTTTTTTCTTTTGTTAATTCTGCCACCAGAGGCCTTTTAGAAGAGCAGTAGACAGACGTTAACGCTTTGATACCGCGGGTAGCCGTGTGCCGGGGGCTGCTTGGTGTTCAGGCCGTCGTTAGGAGCAGATTACGGGCCTCTGCCGGTGCTGCGTCGCGCTGTTTTCTCCTCGGAGCTCCTCAAACACCGGAGTCAAAAACAAACCTCTAATTATTAGTATATCACGTAAGAGGTTTTCTGTTTTGGAGACTTTAAACACATCTTTTCGCTATCACTTACAGAGCAACAGGGAACCTTCTAGACCTTTGTACGATAACATTAGAATAACATTTTGTAATTTGGCTCTGAAGGGCTTTTATTATTTTATTTCCACTTTCACGTTTATATTAGAGTAGCTTTACATTAAGATTGACACTTATATAAATACCCCTTATCTATTCTGGAGCAGTCACGTGGTTTATCTTCCTTAAGAGTTCCTTAAACTTTCTCCTGATTGGCTCCCTTTCGCAAACAGAAGGTTTAGCCTGTAGGTGGGTGGAGCACCGGTGCTCACTTTAGGAGCTGTGTGCCTGGGATGATTAAGAATATCTGCTCTCAGTGAAATCAGAGAGAAGTTGTGCTATGCAATACTGCAAATTTTGATATTGATCAAGTAAACACAGGTAAATACACTGCCAATACCAATATCGATACAGATATGTTTAACCTATAAATGCAGCTTATGTAGGGGAGAGCAGTGTGTCATAATATATGAGATGATTCAAATCAATTTACAAATTCTGAACACATTTTAATGACCACTAAATTACTGTGATATTTACTTTACCCAATAATTAGTTAATGTAAGAAAACATGCCTTTCATGTATATTGATGCAGTGTTTTTAGGAAATCTCGAATGATAATGTGCCCGTCTTTGAAGCACTTTGGGTCAGCTTCTGTTGTTCAAATGTTCTATAGGGTATGAATAAAATAAACCTTTCAGTCAATACAAAAAATTTCAGATGTGTGTCACAGTGCACGTTTGAGGTATGTAAGAGAGAGGCCAGAGTAGAAAGTATGCAGCCTTGCATATACGCTAACCTTGTTATTTGAAACTTTGGCAGTCTTTACATGTTGAGTCTTAGCTTACCTATCAGAGGACTTTGCATGTTTCTGTTATTTGACATGCGATAAACAAAACATCCTACCGACACAATAGCCCAGACTTAGACTGTACTCACACTGGGTTATTGTTTTGGGGTTTTTTTGTTTTGTTTTTTACCAGTTAGAGCTCTGCTTGCAGGCCTGGGCCTTGCTGTGCTTTAGTTGTAGTGTGATTGCTGCGTGCGGCCCAGGACAGATCCCCCAAAGCTTCCTCAACATCGTCTACCGCTGTAGAAATTCCTTTGTTGAGTAATTACATGTCTGAGAGGGTGGTGTGTCTGAGGTACCTGTGCTTTTGGTGAATACACCTTTAAAGCTCACAGAACATGTGGAAAGACAGAGATGGCAGTTTAAAACACTTCCCACATAATCCAGTGGAGCAAAGTTCAAAAAGACTTAAAGCTGTAACCGCTGCCAAGAGGCTCCTGCAGAATACTGAATCAAGACTCTGTGTAACTGAGAGAGTCGAGTTGAGCACTGGATGAATCTGTTGTCTTAATGTTACAGACATGCCAGTTTGGCCTTTCTTGCAGCCTGGCTGGTTCATCAAGTTACAGACCTTAGGTTGAAATTTTACAACCTCCGCAGACACCAAGGCTGCAGTTTGAGGATTTGTTTTCTTTTCATTATTTTTCCACTGCTGTTTGTTTCGAATGAACAATTTAGCAGTAAGAAAGAGTTCACTGGCTGTTGATTTTCCCAGAACTAGAATTAGAAGATTTACTTTTTTGTTTTTGTACAAATACTTGTGGGATTTATGTTGTCATGGTGGAGGCCACAGCAGCATGAGGATGGAACGCTGCAGTAGTCATTACCTACACCTCCAAACACACAAACTGCGATGCTGCACTTTCAGGTATAAAAACTGAGTTCACTTCCTCCAGGAAATCATGGCAGACCTTGGCATCAGAGCAGGAGACAACGTGCTGCTGGTGTGGGCTCAGCCTTCAATGCCTACAGCCCTGAAGCAGTACGCAGAGGAGCTGGGAGCGGTTGTTGGTGCGGATGGCAGAGTGGCGGTGGAGAACATGGAGAGGCTGCTGCTGTGTGAGTTCACCTGATCATTTCTTTTTAACACATGCTCTGACTTAACCTCTTAAGGAAAACTGCTGAAACAGCAGCTGTAGACTGTCATCATCACCACACTCAACGTGCATTAAATTCCCCTTCATCTCTGTCATGAGTTCATGTGTGCAAATGTCTAAAAATAGTCACAATTACAGTACTTATCTTAACTACTACTTAACTACCTGGAGGACCAGCTGTTAAAGAGAGGTGCTTTCTGAGGTGGCGGGAATTTAAAATGCACTTCATGTACCTGGTGCACACAGACCTGCCTGTAAGAGGTTATTAATGAGACTTGCAGATGAATAAAATCTATTTCTGAGTCGACAAAACTTTAAGACAAAGGAAACTTGAACCCACAAAGAATTGCCATTTTCTTCCAGTGCACCTCCACACTGGGTTTGAGCTCCATTGTGAAAGACTTGTTTGCAGCTGAGAACAGAGCGTAGATAACATTAAATGTCTCCTCCTGTACTCTCCTCAGCCTCTCATGCGGCCTCCAACTTCGACTGGGTGCTCTCTTGCCTTCTGGCTGACAGCTCCTCCACCCACACTTCAGAGACTCTAGCAGAGATAGCCAGAGTGCTCAAACCTGGAGGGCGGCTGGTCCTCGATGAACCAGTTACAGGTAAGAGACGGTAATCCATTCATCCATTTTCTGCTGGAAGATAAAAAAGATACTCCAGAAAATATGCTAGGCCTGCAGCAGGATTTTTTCACATCCGAACCAATCACTGTTCGTTTATTAAAAGGATCCTCCTGTTAAACACCTCCTGAAGTAGGAGCTAAGAGACCCCCAAAAAACAGGGTTCCAAGAACTTTGCTAGTACCTAATTCCTGCAGTCATAAGAGCTGTGAAAAGGTTCCTGTCAAGCCTCTGCCTCTGGTACTGGATCATTTTAAGGAGCTCCAGTGTTACTCTGACCTCCCTCTGGAGCCCGTTAAGCTCTTCAGTCTGTCCCGGCAGGTGACTTGTAGGGATGACAGGTGAAGTGGTAACCACTGGTATCGAGTTAAACTCACTTCACCAGCATGACTGAGGTGACTTTGAATGAGAGTGAAGGACACTGTTGTTTGACACGTGATACAAGAGTGGCTTAAGTGTGCACCGTTACAGTGGAAACGCATTAACGACAGCAGTTTAAGGTGTATTTATCCTCAGTGCCGATGTGTTTTAATGTGCTAAGTTTATCTGTGTTACAGGATCAGAAGGACAAAGTGTGAGGACAGCTGAGAAGCTGGTGTCGGCTCTGAAGCTGTCCGGCTTTTTGTCAGTAACAGAGGTGAGTAGTTCACACTGTGGAGTAGAGGGACGTGCTCCCCAACAACTTTAACTGTGTACTCCAGCAACTTGCAGTTATATAAAGTACATTATTCTACTCGGACCACCTGATCGGAGCACTTGAGGAACCAGTTTGACATATTGTGAAGCTAGTTTTGGGTTTAAATTCCTGAAAGCTTGTCTCTGTAAACAGAGATTTTGAGTCTCCAGTTGCTTGAACAGTGAGGAACATGATTGGAGGAAAGAAGTTAGTACGAGTCTTTCAGTTGCTGCTTACAGAGAAGGTCTAGTAATTGTTAATGGTTTGTCCTGATGGTCATTTTTGCTACCTCATTCACAGAGAGCATCATCTGCCTCCATCTCATCCTATCCCTGCAATCCTCCTCTGTCATGTCACAAGGGTTTTCCCCAATACCTGCATACCTTTTTTTTTTTTTTCTCATTTGCGGAGATTAAAAAACTGTGAACTTTGGGAAAAACACTACGCTTGGCACTTACTTCCCAGCCTAAAAACAGTGAAAGAGGGACAGGGAAAGAGCTACACCAACGTGCAGCCACATCCTAACTTAACAAGTGCTGATTAATAAGGGAGGGCACGGTGTAACTGCTGCTCTGAGTGTGCCTGCACATCCCAGAGTGTTAGAATGAACATGGAAGAATCCTCAATTCACTGTGGGTCCACCAGTTAAGCAGCGGATTTAAGTGCAACACGTTTTTTCTGTAGGTCTTCACGTCACAGGAAAGGGCTGGATCCAGCCTCTGATGTTGTGCCATTCTCATATCAGTTTGCTTCCTCGTCATTCAGGTCAGCAAAGCAGAGCTCAGTCCTGAAGCGCTGAGCTCCCTGAGGGCAGCCTCTGGTTATCAAGGAGACACCCTGTCTCGAGTCCGCGTATCTGCCTCCAAACCCGACTTTGAGGTGGGGTCATCGAGCCAGATCAAACTGTCGTTCGGGAGAAAGACAGCCAAGCCAGGTAGGCTTCACAAGTCCACTTTGTTCTTTCTCCTGTTGTCTCTGAATCCACAGCTCACCGTCTCTGTCAACTATGATTTAATATAATTGGCTACAGATGCCAGTTTCCCTTTAGTCTGTAGAGAGGAATGAGTTGATGATGATAGGGATGAGCCCTGTGGTGCAGTATATGACAGATTTATGAATCTACCAAAGAAATTACTGTCTGGGCATTAGGAATACTTTATGTCTAATCCGTTAAACGTCACAGGTGAGTGAAACACAAACAAGCAGGTGTGGTTCGTCACAAAATAACTTCAGTATGTAGTTTTTTTGGGGGGGGTTAATGTGCTTTAAGAGTGGTAAGCTCTATGATTATGGCACTGAAGAACCAACTGAAGAAACATGAAGTACCACTATGAAGTCGAGAACAAGTCAAGTTAGGAATCTGCTGACATTTTAAAGACTATCAACAGAAGACGAGTGACTTTCAAGACTCTTTATACAGACACAATAATCCAGTTTGTCTGCGATCGCTTCTTTTTTTAATATGAATAAAGTAATTTCCATTTGGAGTAGGAAACTTCATTTCCTATTCTGAGTGTCTAGTCCTCACTACAGTAGCATTTATTTATTTCTTTTTTTTTAAACAATGCTGGATTTGCATCATTATAAGTGAGGAGTGAGCCCTGCCCTCAGACTGTCTGTGCTGTGAAGCTAATGTTGGTTAAAATGTGTGATTTCAGCAGAGAAACCCGCTTTGGATCCCAAGACGGTGAAAATGTGGACGCTGTCCGCCAACGACATGAACGATGACGATGTGGTGAGTTTATACACCGACTGAAGCGCTGAACCACGCAGACGTGACTGTTTATTAGTCAGGCTGAAATAATCTTTTAATGAAAGAAAGAAAGAAAGAAAGAAAAAAATGTGTGTGTGTGTATATATATATATGTGTGTGTGTGTGTGTGTGTGTATATATGTGTATATGTATGTATATATGTATGTATATATGTATGTATATGTATGTATGTTCTTAAACAGCTCCATTGGCTTCCAGTTCACCTCCGTGTCAATTTCAAGATCCTGCTTGTCACTTTCAAAGCGCTTCATAACCTCGCTCCTCCATATTTATCCGATCGTCTCCATACATGCTCACCCCATCGTAGACTCCGCTCTTCTTCAGCTTCCCTTCTGTCTGTTCCACCTGCTCGCCTGACTACCATGGGACTCAGAGCCTTTGGAATGCACTTCCACCAGATCTCCGGACCACATACTCTCTCACCACTTTTAAATCACGTCTCAAAACCCATCTATTCAGAATTGCATACACCTGATCTGTCATAGTCCATTTTTACCTTGCTCAGCTTTTATACTTTTATGCCTGTGTTTTTGTTTTGTTTTTACCTTATGTCTAAATCTTATTTTGCCATGTTTATTATATTTTATTGCTGCTATTGTTCTTGTGTTATTTTAAGGTGACCTTGAGGGTCTTAAAGGCGCCTATCAATAAAATGTAGTAGTATTATTATTATTATTATTATATATATTTCAGCAGGATGTAGTTTGTGGTGAATTGCTGATTTTTCTGCAATTTGCTCAAACCTGGTGTAAAGCAACACATAAATGACTGTTATAGGTCTGTATTAAACCCTTGGCCGTTGGGTGGAAATGCAGGAGCTTCACAGGCACATTTCCTCACACAGATGTTTCCTGATGTTTTTCTTGTCCCTCGTGTTTACGTTTTTTGTAGGATCTGATGGACTCGGATGCTCTGCTGGATGAAGATGATTTGAAAAAACCAGATCCAGCTTCTCTTAAAGCTCCCAGCTGTGGAGAAGGAGCTGGCAAGAAGAAAGCCTGCAAGAACTGGTGAGGTCTTCTTTAAATCTCACATATTTTAGAGCGATTTAAGACGAAGATCCAAGCTTTCAGAAATGTCAGTGCACTTTTAACCAGATATTACATGACTTACCCATGCACAACTTTTGGGCTCATGGTCATTTTCAGCTCCATGATTTATAAAATTTATGTTTGAGATGTCCACATTAAGGATGTCTGCTCTCACTGACAACATACAGATCCAGTGTTAAGAGCAGTCCAAAGTTTGACTCACAGCGATCTGAAACTTTTGCATGGGAATGAGGGAAATCATGTGATGTGATGCTGTACTGTATGTTTGTGTAGCACGTGTGGGCTAGCTGAAGAGCTGGAGCAGGAGAGTAAAGGAGAACAGAAGACTGACCTGCCAAAATCAGCCTGTGGAAGTGTGAGTGTACACTGTCAAAAGACTGCATTGGTTCCTCATCCCTCCTCTGGTGCTAATAAAGAAATAATAATTATCTTTGTTCTGTTTGGTGCAGTGTTACCTTGGTGATGCTTTCCGATGTGCCAGCTGCCCATACTTGGGGATGCCGGCGTTCAAGCCAGGAGAGAAAATCGTTCTGGACAACACCACACTGACGGACGCTTGAAACACGATTTCAGCGACCTGCACTGCTCAAACTTCAAGACGTGACATTCCTCTCTTTTCCCACCCTGCAGACACGATTCCCTCCGATTAAACCCCGAGGATCAGCGAGCTGCCTCACTGATCCTCATTTTGTTTATAATCCACACTGGAGTGACACGGGGGTAAAAATGCACTGAGAATGTTTGAGTCCTGCTGTGGTGAGATTTAAAACATAAAGTAAACTCTCAAAATGGTCAGTGCAATTACACCATACAGAATTTTTTATTTTTCCCAACTCTCACCTGTCAGCTGGATTGCAGTTGTCCAGCATTAAAACTTAAATAGAAATGATTAATTGTTGACTACAAAGTCTGTAGTGAGAGCGCCTTCACCTGAAGGGTTTCTAGGTCATACTGAAAAGCTGACATGCTTTCTTTATTCCTTGTATTTATCTTCCATTTACGCCTGATCGCTGACAGCTGAAGCATCGAGTGGAAACATATTGCTGTTTAAGATTTACGGACGCTGACATCGAAACCAAGCGGCATTTAAACCGTTCAAATGAAGGTTCTGTGTGTATGTAGAAGGCAAAGAAGTGTTGTTGCCTCTCTTTGTTTCATTGCAATAAACTAAAACCAGCCTTACACTGTTTAAACACATCCCATTTATTTCACTGCATGTGACTTACTTGATACTTAAAAAATGGTTATTGGTAATGTGACTGCAGGTGGCCCAGGATCTAAATGTAATGCTTTTCTCTGAAAGAAAATAATTTCGCCAACTCTCAAACTTTTAAAAACATTTAAATTCATCCCCGTGTGCTTTAGGAAATTAAGATAAAAAAAAGTTTCTAGCATTTTCTAGAGAAAACTATCAAATATTGTATCCCTACAGAGGACAATGAACAGTTCTATGAACATTAACAGATATTTGGTGTTTGAGTCATGCCAACGTTACATTGTCTGCTTTTTACAGAGATTTAAGAAAATATGAAGTCGCAAATCTGACACCTAATTAGCAAAACACATTCATGTCAAACAGCAGCTTTAAACATTATTTGACTTCTTTCACAAAAACTTTGACACCAATTTAAAAAAAAGACTTTATAAAACAACGTATAATTTCCTGAATATTGAATAAATACAGCCTTTCTCAAAACAACATTTGGCTTTACTAGACAAATGCTACATCTCTTGTGCATAAAAACTTCTTACAAGCCTTTGTTGTGAGAATTTAAAAAAACTACTTCAAACAGACTTTCAATGTCCAGCTGATACAAAATACCCCGCAGCGATATCTCTGAAAATAAACATTAGAATTAGTGACATCCTCACTAAGCTTTTCATGTTCCACACTCTGAATTATGGTTAATCGTGGAGATGATGATGCTTACTTCAGTCTTTGAGAGAGTGAAATATTTTTTAAAAAAAGCCCCTTCAGTCAGAACAGAACATGTTAAATGTAAGGTTAAGTAAAAAGCGAGCTGTTCAGTCGGTGATTGTTGGACGTCACTGAGACGTGACGGTGAAGTCCATTCTAATGTCTCCTAAACTGGGTTCAAAGGTGAAGCTGTAAGACACAGCGGCCCTGCCGTCACCTGAGATCTCCCACGGCGACCCGAAGAAGTACACTCCCTGCTTCCTGTGTCGACTCCACTCGCAGTCGCCCTGCAGGAGAAACATCTGCTGTAAAACCCAACAAATCCACTGTGTCCCTGAACTTCACACTCCCAGTGAAACGCTCCACCGAGGACCACTTTTAGCAATATTTAGTATTTACACGGTGTGATTCTTTAAGCTTATTCTGGTTTAATTTTTTTACTGATTTACAGTACAGTATTGTATACGCACTCATAATCACTGTTTTTCTCATGGAAACGAAACAACGCTACCAAATAATAGCAGGTTAAATCTGTTGACATTCTCCCTGTGGGTTCATCCCACAGTCCAAAGACATGCAGTTAGTGGTGATTCTAAATTACCCATAAGTATGAATGTGAGTGTAAATGGTTGTCTGTCTCTCTGCGTTAGTCCTGCAGCCTGTCCAGAGTGTACCTCTCCTCTCACCCTATGGTAGGCTGAATAGGCTCCAGACTTCATGCTGCTGAGCTGTGGCTCTTTGAGCACCGTGTTAACAATTAAGTTAAAGAAAGAGTCATTTAGTAAGGAAATTAAGCTCTAAATGGAGGCAGATACCTGCTCATTAATTGGTCCAGTGAGACCTGCGCTGACAGTGATGTCATCTGTCAGGTGGTACTCCATCCAGAACGCAACACCATGGCAATGACCTTCCCTGAAAAGCCCGTTTAAAATAGAAAATATGTTACTGACTCGATTCTGTGAAGCAGAAGATGAACTTCAAACCAAAACAGTTTTACTTTAACAGCATCAAAACACAACAATATAAGAGGTAGGAGAGAAAACCCCGGCAATCAGACGTCCCCCATGAGCAAGCATTTAGAGATGGTGGGAAGGAAAAACTCCCTTTTGACAGGAAGAACCAGTACCAGGCTCCGGGAGTAGCTGCTTCAACCAGTTGGGAGTTAGGAGAAAGAGTAGAGGAGAACATACAGAGACAAAAACTACAGAAAAGAAAAGACAAATAACACAACAGATGGAAAAACTGGCATATTACACTGACATGTATGTCTCAAATTAGTTCTGGCACTGATTAAAGTAACTGTACCTAATGAAAGACAGCGAGCCCTGGCTGCTGATTGGCTGCTGAGGGAGGCACTGTGTGAAGTCAAAGGTCATGGCGTTGGTGGATTGGGTGAGAGCCCGACAAGGATACTCCCACAGGGGGTGTGGCTCCGCCTCACGGGACTCACGGAAATCCAGAGAGCGCTGAGGGGACATGAGGACGGATTTATTTGGATACAGATAGTTACAGTTGTGATCGGCAGGAGTCGATGAGCTTAGAATTTAAAACAAAAATTAATTAAAGTTGTTTCACAAGGCTCAATTGTAGATCCACTTCTTTTTGCAATATATTTTTATTACATTATTTGATCTTCACTAATTGGTATGTACATTTATATACAGATGACCTCATCTTTAATGAGTTTTTAAGATAATGCTTTTTACTGATCCAAATGTTACAGTAGTACCATTAAAATAGAAATAACTAATTTCAAAACCTAATTTAACTTCCAGTGAAATCATCTAATTTTACCTGGACCATTTCATCCATGGGCGTCACGTCGAAGCCCTCGCACGTTCCACACGGCGCTCTTATCCTCCACAAATCCTACCAGACGGGCAATGACAGAAACAACGCATTTATTTTTCTTTTTAAATAATTGGATATATGTCTAAAATAAATGAATCTTAAATCACAGTAATTCCCCTCCACGTGAGAGGAATCTCACCACATGTAGAACTAAAAGAGGGAGATGCAGAAATGCAATAAAGAAAATGAACAGAGAATGCAGGGTTTACTATATAACACCTTCACTCACTGGTATGAACAAAACAAAAACAAAAACAAAAAAAATAGTGACTTGTTTGTTGCCATTTCTATGAAACATTTAACAGCGCCTTCATCTCTGAGCAGCCTTCATGCTTAGGAATAATAAGTATTAACCACTTAATGTGACCTGAATTCACATAAGCAGCCGACATCTGATAGATTAACCAATTAAATAAATATTTAATCAAAGTGTAAAGTCTGAAGGATCATTGCAGAGGCAAGTGCAAGCTGATTTAAAATTTATGGGCCCCACTCTGGGAACGTTTGATCGCCCTGTATACAGATGATAACAACGATCCTAACAGCCTCACCTGGAACTCCACGGCCACCATGTGAAGGGAGGCGGAGTGGGGCAGGATGCTGGCGTTAGGTCGCAGAAGACCTGCCAGGGCGGTGCGACAGTACCAGAAGAACAGGGAGTGCCACGGCAGGAGGCTGGTGCTGAAGTACGGTTCACCCATCAGGACAGAGATCTGCACAGGAGAGACCAAACGTCACCCCGACACATTTCAGTTGCCTTAGCATTAATGTGGGTGGGACTTCTGATGTAAAATGCTCTCTGTGATAGCAGATTAATAGATGCTCCCAGTTTGACTGGACCGGACCAGGTTATGTGTTACCATGGTGATTTAGCCAGGTCAAAAGAGAGCCACTTTTGTGACACAGAAAACTCAGGACTTTAAACTTGTTAACCCTTTAATCATGCTTTGTGGTACATCCTTCTCAAGGAATCTAAATGTGTTGCATTCAGATGTTTCCTGGTCGCATCGGGAAGACGACGGTACCTGTTCTCCTCCTACATCATTACTGGTCAGCTGCTCCGGCCTGATCTCCAGCAGCTCAACACGTCCTTTCATGGAGTTGGCTTCCAAAACCTGCAGAGAAACATGCTTTCATGTTGATATACAGGACGTAACAAGTAGGATAAGACACAGTTTCAGTTATGTGAAACCATTTAATTTATCTCTTTATCATCTTTTTATCAAAATGATGAGTTAAACAAGAATAAAAATCATACGGTGCCTGAAACATTTCGAAGCATCACCGCTGAGAATGATCTGAATGATTACCTCATCAATAACCTGTTTAGACATTTGGGAGTTTTCCAAACCGAACACCTGAGTAAAAAAGGACACACAGGGAAGTGAAAACAGGCGTGACGCTGATGATGTCATGGAGCGACAGTATCTGTGAGGTGAAAGCGGCGTACCTTCTCGGCTCCAAGCATGTGAGCAAACACAGGAAGCAGACTCCCGTCACTGACGCTGAGACACACGCTGTCCTCTCTCAGCACCTGAAGTTCACACAGCTCGTTAAACCGCAGTCGATTCGTGAATATACGAATTTACACAGGCGGTCTCGATGCCTCCACTTACGCTACGCAGAGCGCTGACGTAGCTCTCCGTACGCTGTCTGTCGTTGAGTTCGCCGAAACGTGGCCGAGTCCAAACCAGGTGAGCCTGGCAGGTGCAACACGGCCGAGAGGGAGGAGCCTCAGTCTGTGAGCCCCGCTGGCTAAAACGACCAACATTCAGATCAGTTGGTGACGATTCCCAACCAGGAGGACATGTTTGTGAGTAATGTCTTTGTGTAACTTGCTCTTTAGAGTGCACAAAGACAGTGTAGGAAAAATGAAGCCTGAACTCACAGTAACTCACATTCAGATAAAAATAACAAGTAGCTAAAACGTGTTAAGTAGTTATGTAAACGTAATACAAAACAAAACAAAACAATTACAAGTGAAAAAGAACTGTTCAGCTAAAATGATCAAATTAAATGAACTTTCAGTTTCATCAAACAGTCTCAAGGGAGCCGGAATGAACGGGACTCATTTTTAACCATTTACAGTAGTAGTTTTCAGCATTCACCATTCAGGTATGCGTTAGTAGAATTCCACAATCTTCCCAGGAGTGGACGGCCCAGCAAATTCACCCCATGGTCAGACATGGTCAGTGCAACGAAACTGCAAGAAACCCACGAACTACATCTCAGTGGTACAAATAGAAAGAGACTAAATAAGTATGGCTTGTTTGGAAGGGCTGCCAGGAGAAAGCGGCCTGTTTCTAAAAAGAACGTGACAGGATGTCTTAGGTTTGCAAAACTGCATCTAAAAAAACCACAGGACCTCTGGGGGATTGTCCTGCGTACAGATCGTGGAACAGGATAAAGATCCCGAGCGCAGCAGCAAATCTACAACAGAAGTGCTAAAAAAGAAAACAATCAAACTGCTGCAATGATCCAGTCAAAGTTCAGAGAGCTGTGCATGAAAAAAATGCAAGGTAAGTCTAAACAATCTCAATGAACTGCAGCAACGTTGTAAGGAAGAGTGGATCAAAATTCCTCTGCAACGACGTGAGATACTGAAAATCATACAGTAAATAATTTAAGTTATTGTTGTTAAACGTGGTTCTGCAATTCACTGAATCATAGGGTGCAGTTTTTCACGTGACTCTAGTTCTTTTCACTCATATTCAATGAGAACAATCTGGCATTTGCCTTCTTGGTGAGCTGCAGGCAGATTCAATAAGTCTCTTGAATAAATTGTTCAAAGCGTATACACGCGTCTGAGCAAACTGTACCTGCGAGGCTGCAGGCTGTACCACAGACTGTAGTCATCGTGGCAGACCATCAGGCTGAGCTCCTCTCCTTCTGTCACCTGGCTCTCCACAGGCAGGAAGTACACACTCTGCATCCAGTGGTCGCGCCACTGACAGACATGACAGTGACCGATGATTTAACGATGACTTTTATATACTAAACGCAGTGAATCAAACCTCAGCTGTTTATGCAAAACTAAGAAAATACCTTCAAATATTTTAGCTTAAAAAAACATCACTTGTGGCTTCTTTATCCTGTCAGTTGTGGATTTTACTGCATTACTGCATCTTCATTAGTATGCACAGTTTCTCCATGCTGCACACACCACAATGAATTATATCACAGATTTTTGCTCGCATACAGATGGAGACATGTTCACTGTATATAAAGTGAGTGCAGTGTACTGAAGTGTTGTTCCCTCTGATATTTAAGAATATTTGTGGCACTGCCGCCTAAGCTGTTAAAGAGCTCGCTCTAGTCTGATGCTACTGGCCGCTTAAACACAAGCAGAGGTCAGTAACTCACCGGGGCCATCTTTGGCTCTTGGTAAGTCCAGCTGGGTGCCATGGTGCACACTATGGACCCACTGGGGTCCATGTCCAGGTCCCACCAGGACAAAACCACCTGAGCCCGGCCGCTCGACTGAGCCACAAACTGGGAGGAGTGGGTCTGGAAGGCGCTGCTTACAGGTTTGCTGAAATCCACGCTGATAGGGAAGGATGGCGGTCAGATGGAGGGACGTGAATAACTGCAGATGCATACAAACAAATGTCTCCTTTCTTACGTGAACATGGCGCAGACGGGACCCAGCGGGGTGAAGCTGGCAGGAGACACCTGGCTCAGCTGGATGTCGCACACTGCGTGAGCTCCGGCACACCGGCCCACTGCGGGCGGAGGGACCAGCCTGGCCCCCTCCACCTCCACTGGCTGCAGCTGAGCCCAGCTCCACAGAAGCCTCGACTCTACCACCTGGGCGTAGACGGTGGCCCGGTGAGGGACGGCCTCACAGCGCTCCTGCAGGGCAGCAAAAGGAAAGTGAAACTACTGGAAACAGCCCAAACCTTCAGCTGTGAGGAAGCTACTAACGGATGCACTAAAAGTGTGAAAGCACACACCTGCATGAGGTTTTGGTGAGCATGCTCGTAGTTGGGCAGAGCTCCTTCACCGATCAGCTCAGTATCGAACAGCTCTGTGATCAGGACATTGGCCTTCACCTGCATGTCTCCATCTGGAAAACAGGGTTATGGTTATGAAAACAGATGCACTGCTGTGTAAGTAATGAAGGTTGTTTTTAAAAAAAAATGTCCTCTGCTTGTTTGGTTTTTTGTTTGGAGTGAATCGTTAGAGTTTGGGAGAAAAGAGTGAAGTTAGTAACTTAATACATGGATTAAGATTCATTAACACACAGCCTGATGCAGTGCAGCCGTGTCTGACCTGGTCCCACAGTGACGTCTGTGGAGTGTTTGTTAATAATCTTGATTTTGTCGGAGAAGCCGTTCTTCTCCACAATGCACTGCGCCGCCTCGGCCATCGGCTTAAAAACCTGCAGGAAAGCATAGCAAAGTTATTAACTGATAATAAAACACCGCAGGGGGGGGGAATGAATCCATGCTGAAACCGAGCGATCGGTGATGTTCACCTCCACAGCGTAACAGAAGTCAGCCCCGGCCGTGACGGCCATCATCGACAGGAGGCCGGTTCCGGTGCCGATGTCCAGGACGATGACCCTCTCGCCGCGAGCCTTCACTCTGGCTACAGCAGCCCGGATGCCCTCATAGTATTTCTTATTCTACAGTGGAAGACACGTCAGCGGTGTTGTTAAAGACATTAGCAAAGAGATTTCAGTTGTTTTATTTCTCCCGTCAAACTCGACACTTGTTATATGTGTTATCCATCTATTTGGGTTTATTATTAGTAATAATAAAAGCACTTCTGAGTGTTCTGAGTGACGAGGGACTTTTTCTCCAGGTCTTACCCTGTCGTGATCGTGCAGCATGTCTGCATAACAGGACCTGAAAGATAAACCAATGAAGGATCATTGTAAATTTAAAAAAAAAACTGATTAAAGAAGGAAAAGATCAAAATTAGTCGCTAATGCAGTTTAAACGTATAAAATCAACATTTTTGAAAACATAACCAACAAAGAACACGTGCCATAACAAAGTCAGAGAGCTCAACTAAAACGGAGGATCTTTCATAAAGTTAAGAAAAAGATAAATTAAAAAATGAATGTACAGTTTAAAAAATATAGTCATGTTCTTTTTACATTTGGATTTAGAAAGACAAACATAATTTTTAGATTTTATTTTAGAGGTTTATTTTTTAGGTCTTTTTTTGTGATATCTTTCACTTCAGTTAATAACGTTGATTTTTTTATTTTTATTTTATTGATCAGCAGCAGTGTAGAATGAGAGTGTACCAGTGGTTTGTTTCCATCTCATTCTTTGTGCTTTTATATCTCATAATCTTATCTTTATTGTGCATTTTTACACGTTTAAGTTGAGAATTTTCGTGACAAACGTTACAATGTCTTTTGCTGGCATCACTGAACTTCCACACCAGATCACAGAGTCGCGAATATCTTCAGTGTTTCTAAGGATCTTTTTTTTTCAGGGTACGCAAGAGATCTATAAACACTTCATCTGTGGATGTGTTCACTGGACCCCCTGAGCATACCTGGCTATCTCCTGGTGGTAGTCGTACTCCTCGCTCTCCTCCACCCAGTCTAAAGCCCCGGTGGTGGGGTTGGCTCTCCCGCAGAAGGTCTTCATCTCCGCCACAACACTTGGACCCCTCTGCGGATGAACGAAGGCTGGTTTCACCGGATTATTCTCTACAAGTATGCAAGTAAGCACGGTCACAGCGGCAGCATTGCTCCAAAGGAAGCCACCATCTTGGCACGTGACGTCATGCCCGCCGAGTCACGTGACTCTTTACGTCGCTGTTATTTTCTTTTTTGGTATTAAAGTTTTCATAAATACATTTATAAAAGAGAATCGGCCTTGTGAAAAGCTAAATTACGAAAGTAAAAATGACTAGAAAAATATTAGAAACAAATGAGCAGAAAAAAAATAGAATAGAAAAGAATAGCCTTTTATTGTCATTGTACATGTACAACGAAATTGGATGCACCAACTGTGCAGGAATAAAATATAAATAGTATACAGCAGGAATTTAAACAGCTAAAAAAAAAAAAAATTAAGAAAAAACAAAAATATATAATTATTTATAAATGATGATTTCAAAAGTGACTATATTAATTACTAGAAACAGCCTTTTCAAATGAATGAATAAAGATAAAATTGAAATGTACTCCCAAATCTTGCTTTTATTATCAAAGTAACATTTCATCATTCAAGCGAGATTCAAAGATTTTTACCGTCAGTTTGCTGCGTGTACAGGACATCCAGGAAAAAATGAAATACTGCTTCTCTCTCACACTGTAAAGAAGAATTAAGAAGCAAGAAAGAGAAAGGATACTCTAGCAAAATATATAAAAGTCAAACATATTTACAGTGCAGTACCTCAAGATATAAATAAATAATAAGTAAAGAATGTAATAAATAAATAATACTGCATTCGCTGATTGATAGTGATTTCATACTTAATATGTGCCTTATGCTGAACACTGTGGACTAGATATTACATCCAATTAAGCTGGGTGTCTGTCTGTCTATCTATCTTTAGGCTTTTAATAATAGAAATACAAAGTTTACTTCATAAAGACTTTATTAAAGCACTCATGGAACAGAGTTTATGCACTTTAGAGGCTTTGAACCAGAAATGTAAAACCAATAACAGAACACCAAACAAAAGACAACAGTTGACTTTGTTACATAAATACAATAAATACTTTCTAAAAAAATGAGATAAACAACATTTGGTACAAACAGCAAGCTTGAAATGGGAAAATGAAAACACGCAGGGAGAAACCAGTGAAAAGACAATTTAAGAGTGATTACAGCGCAGTGAGTTAGCAGCTCCTCTGGTGGGATGTTCACAGCTGGGAAGCCTCAAACAGACACCACGTTCATCTTTATATGATATATAATAAACTATAACTTATACACAGCTTTTATTTGTTCTTTTTTAATGTATGCACTTTCCTAAATTATCATCCATTTTTATGTCACCTTAATTTTAACATTTTACTTCATAATGCCATTGTTTCATGTCATGTTTTTATATTTTAGGCCACTTTTATATTACATTATTTGTCAGTGTCTCATTTTTATTAATAACCCGACCATGTATTTGATATTTCTTATTTTCAATTTATTTTATTTCATTCTCATCTTTTATATGTTGTCACTTTTCTTTCATAATGCCACTTTCTACATGATCATTGCTTTATTTCATGTCTTTTTCTTTCATTTTGAAAGCTTTGGTTATCAACATACATTGCATAAGAGTTATGCTTTATTTGAATTTCTACTATCCCTTTCTATTTTACAGTAGAAACCCTGCCAAACACCCACGCTGCATTAATGTGTGTACGCATGATGCACATCCAATTCAACTCAAAGGATTTTTATTTTTGAAGCCCACCAATATTACAAATCTGTCCCATAACCTCTGTCTTCTGCAAATCAGATGAAAATCTCCACAAAAAAGTTTAGAAGTGTCTTTTTTTTCAGTAGGAAGTTTTTAGTTTATATAAAGATATCTAATATGCAGCATTTTGAGTCTTAAAAAGGTTTTCTCACAAAGAAATGATCGAAAAACTTTGGTGCAGTTTATCCAGGCAGATTATTTGTTTCACATAGTAAAGTTCTGAAGCTGAAGTGAGATTTTATTCATGCAGGTCAAAGCAATGCTCAGTGCTCTTAATGACTGGAAAGCTGTTATTTGTGTTCTAACATTTCCTAATAAAGATATTTAAACAAATTTAAAGATATAAATTTTACTTACATTTTACTTGGAAATTGTTAAATTAGATGTTTTTCCCATCCTAAAAATGTAATTTTCTCTTTCTTTCTTGTTTTGATATTGTTTTTTCTCCACAAATCATACATGTGCGTGTTTTTTTTTCTCAGAATTTTATGACTTTAATCTCAGGATTTCTTCTCAAAGACCACCATCTTTACCCAGTCACTCAATTTCTTTGTTTTTATTTCTTTACCTTTAGTAATTCAGTCTCATTGTAATGGACACGGACGTTCAAGTAGGAAAAAAATTAGAAAACAAATAAATGTGAATAAATAAACACATTTATTTATTTTCCTGTCATTTGTGTAGAAATGACAGAACTACAGGACTTCTGGTTGCTGTTAATGTGACAGTTTGAGAAAGTGGAAAACAGAGTTCAGATAACAGGTGTACTTACCTGAAGCTGAGCACATGAATCATTTTTCACTTGGATCATAAAATAATACCCAGAGAAAAAACAAGTCATATATGGTGTGGACTGATAATAAAATCACCCAGCCTCCCATAGAGAAATAAATTCCATCCAAATGGGGCTACAGAGAGTGTATGAAGTGCACAAAAGTCCTGTTACTGGACTTTTTAAAAATCATCCACGTCCTGTTAACTCTGTCGTATAAACTGCAGAAACCTCTGACAGTGACTTCTGGAAGTATAGAAGAAGACTTAAGACAAATAAAACAACCCACCCCTCTCAGCTGACATTAGACCTGGACCAGCAAGTCACCACCTCAAACCCCTGGTAAGCTGGAGGAGAAATAAATTCCTGTGCATCACCGAGGTCTCGAATCCTTTGGTGAGAAGAGATAAATAAGGAGAGCTGGAAACTCTGCTCAGCACTGTTTCTAAGTGTTTATTTAGGAGCTCCCTGCTTTTTACACGAAACCCCTGCAGCTATGCACACTTGGCAGTTGGCAGGCAGAAGGCCATGGTGGAGGGAGGCACCAGGATGTCAGTGAAGATGGGTCGGTATCCGACGGGAAGAGGTGGAGCACTCTGCTCCAGCAAATCCAGTACAGCCCCTTTGATGTCCCTGGAGACGTCGCCGCGGATTTCCAGCAGCACGGACACGTGCTCCTCACTGACAGAACAGACACAAAATCTTTTACTACATTATTCACCAAAGTAAATCGACTGGTTCTTATTCAGCGCTTTTCTACTCTGAGCACTCAGAGCACTTTACACAACTCGCCTCATTCACACGAGCTCTTTCTTCTATCTAAGTGCTTTCTATGTAACATTCACATGCATTCATGCTCCGATGGATGCTTGGGGTTAGTATCCTGCTCAAGGTTATTTGGCTTGGGCAGGGATGGGCACACAAACCTTGCAATTAGCAGATGACCTGCTCTACCTCCTGAGCTACAGCCACCCCAGGAAGACTCATTTTATTTCATAATGTGTCTTTAAGATCATTTTATATCTATAGCATCGCTTTGATGATACCTTTTCTTTCATAATGTCACTTGAATTCAGCTTTTGATCATTCTGTTTTATATATGGGTTTATTTATTTCATATTAATTTTTCTCACCTTTTCATCTGACAGCATTACTTGAATTCAGACTGTTTCATTTTTTTCTGAAATCAAGTTTTTATTCATTTCACATCACCTTATTATACTCTTTTTTTCCCCATAAATGTCACACTTTATGCCTTGTTTAATATCATGTCTCTTTTACGTGTCACATGTGATTTATTAATTGTTAATGTCATATGTCATTCAATAATGTCACTATTTCTTTTACCATTTTTATATTATGTGACTTTTTTACTCACAGCCTGAAAGTGAGTGAGATAAAGTATAAAAACTAAATGGCAGGCTTAGTCCGTGTGCAAATCTGACAAAAGGTCCACAAGCACAAAACGGTCGCCTGTTTTGGGATCTTATACTCGGGCGTATAGAACAATAAAACTGTTCTAAGCAGGGTAAGAAACAAATATGAATGAATAAAGTTGCTTTTAAGAATCATTTAAGAATAAAGAAAAATTAAAGACTTTAGATGTGCTTAAAAAACTTTAAACCATCCTGCTGTCATCTCACAGAGGTTTGAGAGATCTTCTATCAATGGTGATGCTAATTTCTGGAGACCTGATTGGTCAGCAGGCAGTGAGTTCGTATTATGGTTATGTTCAGTCTGGGGTTTTCATTTTGCAGCTTTGTTCAGGTAAGTTATTTTCTTACTCGTGTGGTGCACACAATTATAAAAAATGATTTTGCTCCTTTGAATCGTGCTGAATGACTGATTATGAGATGAATTAAACCTCAGAAACAACCCGAAGACTTCTTGAAATGTCCCGTTTTGTCTGCTCACTTTGGAAGAATTTATTCTGTTGTTTGTTGTTTCTTCATTCACTGGACAACCAAAGACATTCAGGGCTGTGGCAGCTTTATTAAAGACGTATGATGTCTACAGTAAAACCTTCTGAACAACACTGGCAGTATTTGTTTTACACATCAAGCTTACAGAATGAGCACCAGTTCGGGTGGAGGAGATACTGATTACCTGATGTCAGGATATTTGGCTGCAAGTCCAGACACCTCCAGAGTGAGCATGTTGGGGTCTTTGAGGCGGATGAATTCGGCCAGGACGGGGAGTAAGGCCAAAGGGTTCACTTCAGGTGCTGACCCTTCACCTTCCTGCTTAGACAGATAGATGCACGTGTGGCTTTGTGTGATCGAGCACGGACAGCTATGAATATTCTGTGGAAATGATCCAGTTAAGCCATCACAGCAGACGAAAATACACGATTCTCGTGCAGTACAACGGCAAACTATCCAAAATTGCTGATGTATACAAATATCCTATATGTCAGCCCAAAGTGCTCAATGTTAAATAAATAACTCAATAAATAATAAAATATTTACGTACGATTGTTTCTACTCAGCGTGTTATTATCAAACAAACTTATTTAACCTCTACTTTAAAAATAATTGTTCTACCAATGAATTCATTAATTAAATTGTAGTTCACAATAAAAGTAGATGATCAAAAGTATTTTATTTTGTCATGCAGAAATTCATATTACATTTTTATTTCACAATATACATTTAAAAGGTTTGTCCATGTTTATTTCATAAAGCTATAATCCCACATTTGATCTTTTTTTAAAAAACTTTGTTAGTTTCATGTATATATTTTTATTTCTAAATTTCTTACACATTTCTTTATTTTATGTCATATTTTAGTTTTATTATACTTTAGATTATCCTAAATTTTTATTTTTTTAATCTTATTTTTTTAAACTTTATTATATATTGTTTAAATGTTTAAAAATGCGTTAAATTGTGCATCAATTTTTATTGAATTATGCATTTGTTATTTCACAGCGACAACATGATTCACATTACTTTTCTACTTGTACATCATTTTATTTGGTCTCTTTCATTTCATTTTTATGTCCTTGTTTATTTTATAATGTTACATGTCATGTGTATTTTTTTAATCTGTTAAATTAATTGAATATTGACCAACATAGGCCTCTTTACGATTAATTGATCACAAAAAATAAAATACATTTTCAAACTGCAGCTAATGTAGTACTCATATTTCTACAAAATCTCGACCTTAACATACTGATATTGTTCAGTGTTACATAAACTGGTACATTTTTCTGAATCATGTGTAATAATATTGTGTATCAGGTTATAGTACTTTATTTATACCCACCAGGCTGTGGAAGATTTCTCTGAAGAGCTGGTCGTCCTGAAGCATCTGCTGAGCGAGCTGCCTTCTCTCCTCGCCGCTACGACACACCAGCCTCTTCTGCATCAGAGCCCTGACGTACTCCACCACCATCAGCCACTGGGCTTCTTCCTGCAGACGCTGCACACACGGGGAATGTATAAAATAAATATGCACTATGAGACTTATTCCTGTCTTTGGAGGTTAGTTACACTTTATTCGGTTATTGGGTTCTGTACCTCTACACCAGCTTTACCCTCGACACACACAGTACATTTCTAAACCGCTCTCTGAATGTGATACCTGCCGGCAGGGAGGCCGAACGCGCACGTACAGCTCCAGGTGACGCTCCAGGACACGGCAAAGTTTGGGGGTCGGGTCTCCCTGGGCCAGCCAGGGTCGGGTGAGCAGGCCTGGGAGGAAAGGCTTCAAATCCAGCAAGAGCTGATCCATCACAAGCCGGCACGCCCGCCGCACCGCCCGGTCCAGAGCTGCCAGAGGGTTTGGAGGAGTGCGAGTGAACTGGCCTGCTGACTGGGATGACTGCTGCTGCTGCAGGCTCTCCGTGGACTTCCTGCAACGAGAGTGAAAAACGATTAATCCTCTCCGAGACCACACGCATCTTTGCTCCTCAAATCGATCTAACTGTTCACTGCACCGATCTGGCAGGTTACTACAGCTGTCATGCTGTACATGTTGTACATATATAAACATCCTTTTGTAAAGGATCAAACTAATCAGACGATCACTGCCATAAATTCACAAAATGTTAAGAAATTATTAAGAAAACAACTAACCTTTTCACTAAGATTGTTGATGGATGATGCACTGCACGTCCTGCTCTGGGTCTAACCTCATTAAAATGGATTTATGAACAAACATGTCCCTGCTTTCTTTGTCTTATACGGCACTAAACACAAGCTGTTTTTAGGACACTCAGATTCCAAGCCGCGATCTTCATCTCTGGAAAACTGAAACGTGGTGCTTCGAGGCTCCTGAAACTAATCACATTTAGAGCAAATACCGTTTGCTTGTTTCACAGGCGCAGCTATTCACTGCGTCTCACATGACATACACCCTCATGTTGTGATGGTCTGCTTGCTTGCTTATAACTTTTCCATGCCGATGGGTGGAGCAGAACATCAGCTCAACTGGAGTGTTTCCTCAAATTAAACTCCACCCCTCCTCAGACCTTCAGCGGCTTTTCTTTCACACAGATCTTTGCTTTGTGCCACTCAACATGTCCACCACGATACGCGCAGGTCATCACTACTGATGATTCTCACCTCATAGTTATGTTTTTCTTTGTCTTTTTTTAATTTGATAACAAGATAAATTAGTATTTAGGGGCCTTCACCCTGTGTCTTCCTCTTTTGTCATGGCTTCAGAGCCGAGCCAGTGTGCAGAAAATTACATTAACACAGTTAATTATTAATGGCTAACTGTTGTATGATTTAAAAATAGCTAAGCTCATAATAAATATCAGGACTCATTCTGTGCATCAGGATTATGACCAAAGTCTAAAAAGTCTGCAAAGGAACACTCACATGGGACTGCATGTAGTGGGACTGGGATGTCTGTGCTTCAGAACTTCCCCGTGGAATTCTTCAGTTTTTTTTAAAGTAATCCAGTGATATTAAGAAATAATCAGTGACTCCACACTGTCAAATGATGGATCGATTCAACATGAGAGCACTGAGAGTGTGTGCACGTCCTGCAGCATTTACCAATCAGAAGCTCCTGTGTGTGTGGTGACTACTTATTTCTACACCTGCACTGATGTTCCACTACAAACTTACTTGAGGATGATGCAGTTGCTGATGGAGGCCAGCAGATAGTGGAGGTAGAACTTATTTTTGCTGTTGCTCAGATCCCTGCGATGCTCCTTTCCAAATTCCACCAGAGCTTCACGAAACCTGGAGGTTAAAGTAGATGTAATAATTCATAAAATTGTTGCAAAAGGCAACCTCCGGAGTTGAAAAATGCAGCAGGAGGAGCACAAACTGTAGTTCTTCTAACTTCCCACTAGAGGAATGCTCCCAAAAAAAGAGTCAACCCCAACAGACTAATGTTATAAAGCCCAACTTTAAAATGAATCCAGCTGGATACTGGATTTAGGGGCATATCCATGCTGACTGACAGGTATCCTGACAGAGGTGACATGAGCTGATCCATGCTTGCTAGGCTTCGCTTCTGTTAAGTGGATTCATTAAACTGGACCTTCTACCATGCTTGTGGGCGGGCCATTCTGCTTTGACCTCTGGCATCAGTGAGGCATTCTCTTCCAGAGAAACTGAGACATTTTCTCTTTTTGGACCATTTTCTTTAAACCCTAGAGGTGGATGTTTGATGTGTCTGAAAGCCTCAGAGCAGTTTGAACTTCAGCAGGTCGCCTTGACCAGGTCTGTATGCCTAAATGCACTGAGTTGTTGTCGTGATTGTTTGTGTTAATAAGCAGTTAAACAGGAGCATCTACTGAAATGACTGGTGAGTGTACATAGCAGCATTAAAGAAATGATAAAACTTGATCTCACTTGAAGTCTACAAACAGTGTAAACTGGGCTAAGGAGCTAATACTAAGCAAAAGATGGGTACAGTATGTTCAGGAGCACAGAAGCACAACGTGCATGCACACACACCTGTTCAGGAGGTTCTCCATCTCATACAGTCCCATCTGTATAGTCTGATCTCGCAGGGACTCTCCGATCATCAGAGCCACGCGGGCGTTCTCCTCCAGCATCTACCACAGTGCACACACCACACAAAATACACAGCATAGTATCACAAAGCACTCCTGGCAAAGTCCACACCAACTCTACATTCAGTGAGGAACTTGAACTAAGTTTAATAGCAGAGACTGTGAGATCTTTGTTTCTGCCAGTGCATTTCCAAGAAGCACATAATTTCATTACATACAGAATCTCCAGGGTGCGGACAGGGATGAAGATCATCATTGTGATTACATTATCACAATATTACATTATCCATCTCCAAAACCAGGAAACAGTCTACAGTCATGCTGCATGCGAGGACTGTGAGATGCTCGTTTAAAGGTTTATTTAAGGAAATTTTAAATGTGTAAAATTTGCTCCACGTTATGGGTCTGTGAATGTATTTATCTGATGTTTTTATAGCACTGGTTACCTGTGTGATGATTGTGGGCAGGCTTGTTTGGTAGAAGCCCTCATGGTCTGTATCTGGCTCCTGGTCCCTCTGCCAGTCCTGCAGCTCAACCTGCAAAGCTTTGTGCATCCATTCAGATACACTCTTCTACAGCAGCAATGACAGCGACCACACACACACACACACACACTGTGTGTACTTAATGCAACAACACAGACAGTTTCAATATATAAAAATTCTGTATTCTGTATATGCAGACTGTATCCGGTGCTCACCCGAACACTCTGCACGTATTTGCTCTGCAGCTGCTCGAGTCCCTCTGTGGAGATTAGAGGTCCCAGCTCTTCTCTCTCCATCTCCGTCACCAGCTCAGGATGACCCATCATGTCCAGGCTGCAAAAACAAGACTGCCACTTTCAGATATAAGTGGCTTTAATACTCATTGTAATGAAGTATTAATGAACTTGTGGCTTCTTGTGACGTTATTGGCTGAACATGGGTTTGAAGAGTTCAGCCAAAGGGTGGCGTTTCATGCTAATAAAAGTCCATAACTTCACAATAATAACAAAACAGAGATTTGAAAGAAAAGTTTTGTGTCTCTTGTTTCTTCTCTCTTCCAATCTTGTGATCAGCTCAAGATTAAAATCTTCCAAACTGCTGCTTAGAAATAACATGAAAAACTCACTTTATGTTAACAGATAAAGGATAAAATACACATTCTGTGCCGATCTCGAACCTCACCTGTTGTAGATGTGCAGCACCCAGTTGAGCACAGCGAAGATTTCACCACTCTCCAGGTCCCAGCTGCTAACCTAGGCCACAAATATCACTTAAATGTGGACAGTGATGGTGGTCGGTGTTTAAAAAACACACTGACCTGAACATAAGAACATAGATCTGTAGTATTCATGATGAGGTGGCATTGTTCATTTCACCGACCTGTGTCAGGTGGGCATGTAAACAGCGGTGGCTGGCCCTCAAGTAGGCTCCAGTCAGCTTGTAGTGTGGTGGGACGCAGTGCTCCATCAGGTGGCGTACGGTGGCCAGGTCGGCCATGATGCCGTGCTGCAGTGCGGAGAGGTGACCTGCCAGACCCGGACCACGTGTGTGCAGATAGGAAACACTGCGAAACCGCGCCGCCACCGCCTCCTCTAGTACCTGGGAGAAGGGAGCATGAGAGAAGTGAGACATACATTTGTATATTCAAAAGCAGAAACTTGGTAACAGTGTTTGTATCAGGTGCTGCTGACCTTGAAGAAGGTTGCTCTCCAGCAGCGAGGTCGTCCAGGGGGTAGGGGCCTGCTGTTGCCTCTGCCGCCCCCCCTCTCCTCCAGCAGAGTTTGGTCCAGCGCCTCCTCCCGCTCCACAATCCTCACAGCGGATACAAACGGTGTGGGGTTCTGTCGGGCCAGAGCCAGAGCACTGCTCACCACCGCCCACAGCTCCTTCCCTGCAGCGCCAGGATGAATGTGGAGTATGAAGATATCAGGTTTCAAGCAGCAGACTTTGTGCTTTCATCATCAGGACCACAGAAGCTGGGATTAAACATTTTATTAAAGCTGCTAATACCCAGTGGCACTCTTTCCATGACACTGCTTTTTGTACACGCTCCTTTGATGTATTCTTGTTTTAGAAAAAGTCAACTATAAAGCTTATCACTTATCCAGGGTGCATATTAAATATCGCTGAATGTTATCATTTTTTTTCTTTTATCAATAAAGATTTTTTAAAGGTTTCTTTCCAGCACAAAACTGGTTGCTAGAGCTGCAATTGTCTCAAAGTCAGTTATTTAAAACCATGTCTCAACAACTTTAAGCAACTTATATGAATGAATGGTCATTTTTTTTTAAACAGAAACATGTAAGTCTGATTAACAGTGATGTGTTGTTAGGGTGCTAGGAGAGGAACTTTAACAAAAAATGATTGGTTAAACTTAAACTGATTTTCCCATATCCTAATGAGCTCCTCACCCAGTGCATCGACCAGATGCTGGACTCCAGAGAAATATTTGGCCACCACCTCCTGGTCTTCAGTGCTGAGCGCGCCTCCTGCGACCTTGTTGAGCTGCCATAGAATATCATCCTGCAAGTACTCCAGATCCATCAGCTTGGCATGGGCCTCCAACAGCCGCCGGGACTCCACCAGGCGCTCTGTCTCCATCACCATGCTACGCACTGGGCAATAGAGAGTATGTGGAGGTGGTTTACATAGAACTAACATAAGAATTATTAAACATGAAAAGGTTCACACTGCTCTATACACAGTTTTTATAGTTTCTGTATGAAGTCATTATGACTGGATATCCCGTAATGCGGTCATCATAGCTGACTGTGACTTTAGAAGCCCCACCCACCTGCCGTTTAAACCTGGCTGCAAAGGGCAGCCAATCAGAACACCTCTTTTAGGTACTGATTGTATGTAGACACACCTCTGAATATCAGGCAGAAAAATAAGAGGATTTTCCACCAGCGAAAGCGTAAATGTCACATTCAGATACTTCAGTGATCCGGCTGCTTTGGTCAAACATAAAACTGTCTTCATGGAGAGTGGAGAAAATCAGCAACATGCGGTAGTTAAAATTAAACACTAGAACTCAATGCAGCACCTTCACAGACTAGAACCTTGTTACTTACCAGATCTAAATCAATGCTTTCCGAACATTATGCCGTTTATTACGGGACACATGTATTAGACTGCATTATTAAAGTATGTGCACACTTTTAAAGCTTTTAAGGCCTCAGCATGGAAAACTCAATATCCTTAAAATGCACATCAGAGCACTGGGACACCTTTTAAAAAATATGTATTTTTTGATATGTTTTCAAATCATAAACACACAAAAACAAACAAAGACACTGTTAAATTTGCCAAAATACATCAATGTAAATGTTTTATGGTGTGAGTGACTAATTGTGTCAGTTTCCAAATAGTATTCCTGAAATCCTCTTCCAGGATAAAACTGTGTAATACGATGTCATCTAGATTTAAGTCCTTTCACTTCAAATCAAAACCAGTTATAATAATCTGCTCATCATATAACAGGATTACGGCAAATGTATGTATGCAAAGTGTGATGACCGGGACATCTACATCTGTCACTTTCCTCATGGGATCCTACTTTCATCCACATGACCCGTGTCCACACAGCTGCTTCTCACCGGAGTAAAGTCGTGGCAGGTTGCTAACGGCAGCGAGGAGCTGACTGTGGTTTGCAGACACCTCTCTCAGCCTCTCCAGAGATCTTCCCCCCTCCGTGTTTTGATCAGACTCCAGTCCAGCTTTCTTCAAATCACGTGACACTTCCCTCAGCTCAGTCCGGGCCTCGCGGAGCTGCTCCAGACCCCAGCCCACTCCCTCCAGGTACGACTGGACCATGGACTGGAAAGGAAGGGATTGCAGTGTTAATGATAGGTGTATTTACAAAAAATAGAAAAACAGCAAAACTTTTCTCTGTCCTTTCAATCTCCCTTAAGCTGTTCTTCTGATCGGATGCTCTTCGTTAACATAAGGTTTAAACAGCAGGTGGGTGGGGATGTAACGGGACTAAAAACCTTCCAAAAGGTTTTTAGTAAATGGGAGACGAGGCTTTGTGACCTTTTTGGTCAGCAGTGGTTTTCTCCTTGGAACTTTTCCATGGATGCCACTTTTTTCCTCGTCTCTTACTGAAGAATCGTGAACTCTGACCTTAACCGAGACAAGTGAGGCCTGCAGGTCTTTGATGTTGCTCTGCATTCTTTTGTGACCTCCTGGATGAGTTGTCGATGAGCTTTTAAGGTAATTTTGGTAGGTTGTCCACTACTTGGAAGGGTCACCACTTTTCCAAGTGGTGTTGATAATGATTCACTGGAGACTAATAGACATCAGTGACTTTGTTTCTCACTTGTCTCTTTAGATTGCAGAATGATGTGTTGTTCTTTGAAATCTTAAGTGATTTCTTGAGTCGGCAGGTCTGGCAGTAATCAGTCCAGGGTGTGGCAACGGAACTCGAACTCAGCTTTCCAAAATAAAAAAAATCACAGGTAATTCATGATTTAAGAAGGGGGGTGGCCAATTACTTTTTCACACAGGGGCAGGTAGGCTTGGATAGCTTTTTTCGCCTCAGTAAATAAAATCATTACTTTAAAAAGGCATTTTTCTGTTGAACTGGGTTACAACTATAATTACAACTTGTTTGATGACCTGAAACATTTAAGTGTGACGAATAAGGAAAAAAGAAAAAATCAAGAAGGGGGTAAATATTTTTTTGCAGCAATGTATGCAACAGAAAATAAGGAAGAGTAGATTAGGTTTCTTTTATGTGCTTTATTGGGATAATTTAAACTGCTTCAAACTACTGCTCCAATATTATGCATTCATGCGCATTTGTGGACTGTGTTGTCACCTTCAGTCTGGTGTGAATGGAGGCTGTCCTCTGACTTTCTCTCTTCCTGTATTGACTGAGTCGCTCCAGATGTTCAGGCCGACAGAAAACACCCGACGCCCACTTCAGGGCAGCGCCGCGGGCCAAACACTCTGCCCTCTCCACCTCAGGCCACACCTCAGGCTGTGGCACCATGCCTGAGAGACAAAGAGAATAAAATATCAGGCAGGGAGATATACTAAAGTAACTCGCCAATGAAGAGGCAGGCCTGCCTTTAACCATACACTGTTTTATTGTCTTTTCAGACTGTATTTTACACCATGAACATCACAGTGTTGAAACTTGTGACTGAGACGATAAACTCTTCTACTGAAGTCATAGAGGAAGTGAGCAGCAGGTTGATTCCCCCTGGCCTTTCTGCTTTGTTCTGATGTGTTTGAAACACCCCCTGTTGGCCATTAGATAGAATGCAGATTCAATTAACTTCAGCCCTCAAAGCTACAAACATCTTTTATATACACTCAGTGTCACACACATTTTTGAATAAATATGACTTCCTACCACTGTTATCCTGTCAGGGCAAGCAAGGCAAGCAGTGCTTGCCTCATCAAATCTAAAAATAGATGTAAATTAAAAAATACCAATGGTGATTTTTCCTTTCATTTCTGTTTTAAAGCTTCTCTATTTGTGCTAATTTTGTGCTCATTAGAGACTGAAGTTCTCTCTGTTTTGAGAGCATGTCTGTCTCCCATTAACAATGAAGGAGCTGGGCAAGCAGAAGACAGCAGCTTTTATTTCTGGTGGATAAACTCTGGCTTTTCGCTGACAGGACGGCAGTGTGTGAAACAGTCTGGCTCAGCTTTCGCTGCTCTGAGATCAGCTATGATGTGCACTACATATGGAAACACAGCTAGCAATAGCAAGTAAATGAGCTTTAGCGATTTAGCATCATAACTGATGAGTTTCGTCTTGCTAACCACCTTGGCCAGCATGTGTTATGTAGAGTAGAAAAAGTTGCTAATAACTTCTTACATTAGCAAGGAAAGCTGTTACAATGGTGGAGAGGGGAAGGCAGCTCTGACCATAAAAAAGCCAAGGTGACTAGGTGCGGTGTCAACAGTGCTTTCAAATGAGTATCTATGACAGTGGTGTCCAAACCCAGGCCTCGAGGGCTGGTGTCGTGCAGGTTTTAGATGTGTCCTTGATCCATCACAGCTGATTTAAATGGCTAAATTAGCTCCTCAACATGTCTTGAAGTTCTCCAGAGGCCTGGTAATGAACTAATCATTTGATTCAGGTGTGTAGACCCAGAGTGAGATCTAAAACTTGCAGGACACCGGCCCTCGATGCCTGGAGTTGGCCAAGCCTGATCTATGAGAATGTCTGATAGTATTTCATTTAACCAGCTGGTTTGCTCTCCACATGACATGATGGAGTTGGAAACAGCCCCAAAAGCAGATTTGGAGATGAATGAACTGAAACTGGTCTTTATTTTAGTTGAGCCAGTAGGTCCATAATGCAGCATGAAACAGAAGTTCAGCAATCCAAATTGAGCCCTGGGGAAACACAAGTGCTAACAAATGGCACAAACGGTACAAGGCAACCAGGAAATGAGAAAAATTGGGAGCTTAAATACACACATGAAGTAATTAAGGAGAGAGGACACAGCTGTGGAAAACAAGACATAGGTTAACAGAATCTAATGAGACAAGGGGAAACAAAACTAAACACAATGCACGTGAGATAAGAGACTAGCCAAATAAAACAGGAAGTAACAAACATTCAAACAATGACACTAATATACAAACTAGACACTGATGGGAACGCTAAGAAAAAACAAAACAAAACCCTATGTAATCTGATCTCTAAGCAAAACACTAACTGCTACCCATACACCACACTAAAGTCAAAGGTCAAGACTATACAAAGAGAGATATAAAGAGGGGGCATTAAATAAAGGATTAAAAAGTCCAGAAATGAAAAATTCCAAAAGCCAACGGGCAGAGTCAAAAACCCAGGATCATGACACAACATTCATTTTTCATTCATATTTTAATATTGACAGTTAACCATGACAGTTACTACTCAAGTCTCTGTTCGGCTTTCTGCAAAAGTCACCACATGCCACTGCTTCCTAATCAAGGAAATGATAAAAGTCTGCTCAGTCACATGGTGTTAAAGATGGGAGGTCAGCACAGTCAAGGAGAGCGGACGCACAGCAGAGCAAGGGGGAAGCAACAAGGCGGACCAAGTTAAAGCTGCTCACCACCTGATTGAAAAGGACCTCTCTTGTCCTTCCTTTCTTTACACCCTCCTTAAAAACTGTAATAAGTCCATTTGATAGTAATATTTTAACACAGTTTATTAATTAGCACAAGGACGGTACCGCTATGAAAAAAATAATGCTAGCTGGTGCTCTTCTTTGTACATAAATGCAGTTTTTCCTCATTTTCATAGCTCAGTCAGTTCTAAGGTCTTCTCCCCTTTGTCTGTTTCACTTGTGATGGCAAAGCAACTC
>VUQG01020662.1:18263-46377 GCA_015106755.1 Etia nguti | reverse complement strand
TATAATTATGATGAAGGAACTGACCTCCCAGCCCAATGTACTGTTTATAAGAGTGGGGAAACCTGCAGTCAGCTGAGACTGAAGAAGTCACTTGGATGAGTGACGAAACGTTTCTCCCACTGAAAAGATCACAGCAGATCATCTGCCTGCATCTCACCCTGTCCCTGGCATCCTCCTCTACATGTCCTCCTTCACTACATCCACAAAGCTTGTCTGAGGTCTTCCTATTTTCCTCCTGCCTGGCAACTCCACGTTCAACATCCTCTGTGAAACATATCGCTTCTAACTAGTCTAAAAATGGCATCATACACCACATGACCCCCTGTCTCTTGGGTGAAAGTTCAGGTGATTCCAAGACTTCAGTGAAGTGACAAAAATCAGTATTCTTATCTTCTTTGTATATGATTTTTTTTTAAAAGTAAGTCATGATAAAGAGACAAGGCCTAAAAATTTCCATAGCTTCCAGCCTACCCCAAATTACCCAACAATTCGGGAATGGGAAGTGCTGCGCAGTCAAACAATTCTCCCTGTCCCAATGGAGGGACCATTTTATAGCCCAGACTCTTTGTGTTGTGCCTGTCAGGTAAGCTGGATATCATATCTCATCTGTGAGTCAGCTAGAACACAGTCACATGACTGCCTCAATTTGAATTACACAACATAATTGGTCTTAACGGAATAATGTACTGGTTAGTGACTCAGCAGACAGCAATGTGCTGCGCTGGGTCGCCTGGCTTTCTGGCACTGTGGAGGTTGAAAGGTTACAGAACTGCAGCACAGTGGACAATATGATCGTTAACTACAGACAGCGATTAAACAGACCTGATTCATAAGGATTCTGCAAAGATTGCAAAAAATTATTTGCTGTTGATTTTAAATGAGAAGATGCTGATGAGTTTAAAGCTGCTACTTAATGTTCACTAGTTGGTCTAAAAGTCAAAAATAAGTGGAAAAGAGTGAGATAAATTAAGGTGACATTTTCAGATGGCTGGATTTAAAGATGCTGTTTCTTATCATATATGTGTGATAAGAAAATCAAGAAGGTACAAACAACAAAAACATGCTGATGCAGAACCTACAGTATTTTCAATCCACATCAACTCCAGTTCTCTATCTGAAAAGGCAGTTTCCCCTTAATAACAACCGTATGGTGGGTGATTTCTTTTTAAATCACTCACCGGACTGGATACTGTTAGGTTGGCCTGACCTCTTCTAATTTCCTGAGCTGGACCTCTCGACCAGGTTTGTACTGTTTGGACCATTTTAATGGAATTATGTGACAAGGAATATGACCCGCAGTGTGTCCAAGAAGCTTGTGCTTTAGTTTAATCTAGTATTTTGTGTTTTTTGCAGTTTGTTATGTTACCTAGCATAACATAACTAATTTGCAGGTATCTGTGTCTGTGCACTCATTCAGTTTATGCCAGGAGCTTGCTAACCGAGCTAACTTAGAGCTCCAAAATTTAGACTTCATTTAGTGGGTGGCTGCATACATCTTTTATATTCATGGGCCATTGTTTTCAGGGTATCTGAAATTTCTGACATGAAACACAACAGCACACGGTCCTTTCAGCAGCTGCAGTGGAGTTTTCAGTTATACAAGATCCTTAAAGCCCTCGTGAAATGGATATTTGAACATGTACAGGTTTGAAATTGCATCACAAGAAAATTAAACTTTTATATCCAAACACACTTGGAGTGTCTGTAGTTTTCTCCCCCCCAGCAGAACCACTGAACACAAGCAGGATCCTTTATCTCACAAGCACTGGCTTCTTCAGTATTTCGTCAGTCGCTACAAATCAGTCCATCAGTGTGAGCCAAACTCGTCAGTGATGAGTACTGGCGTGTTCATTCATTTCCCTCACAGAGAAGTAAGAGTGCAGCCTCACGCACAGCTTTGTTTTGGTTCTAGCTGTTAAGAGGCTTTAGAAGAAGTGGGTGTTGGCCACAGGCAAGCAGTGTGTGTGTGTGTGTGTGTGTGTGTGTGTTTGAGTGTCCCATTACCTTCTGGTTTGTCACCACCATTCTTCTGATCCCCAGCTGACATTGGAGTTCAGTTTTTAGCCGCCCATCCACCCGACGAGTCTCCTTTTCCCCTGAGGGCCGGCGCTGAGGGTGCCCAGGGCGCAGAGCTGGTGGAAGACAGTGAAGGAAGACACTGATGAGGAAGAGGAGAGGAGGAAGCAGAAGGAGAAGGAGAAGAAAGGGTGGAGGAGAGAAGCCACATATCCATTCTACTGAAGGCTTTCCTCTTTTCCTCTCTCTCACACACAAACACTCTCTCTCCAGACACATCCTCTGCTGAGAGGCCGGCAGGAAAGGGAGGGAGGAGGGGGAGTTAAAGGAAGAGAATAATGCCTGAGGGTGGAAAGAGAGGGGAGGGAGGGGGAGAAAGGGAGGGTATAGGGTGATGTGCTGCTTTCAGGAGCCTGTGCAGAAGATGGTAAATGCTGTTAGAGGTGAATGTTTCTAGTTTTATAGCCAACAAAACAATTGCAAATAAATAGTTGATTATTAGCTTTTTCTTTCAACTAGAGGAATTGAATTTCATTTTTACAACAGTCCTTCATACCTTTTTTACTTTTTTAAATTTAAAGAACCCACGATATTAGAGAGAACCCCAGTAATTACAAGATTCCCCGTGAGCAGCACTCGCCAATAGTGGGGAGGAAAAACTCCCCTTTAAGAGGAAGTGACGTCTAACAGAACAAAAGCACTAACCATTGCACCACCATGCTGCTGACATCACTACCAAATCAGATGAATAATCCTCATAAAAAGAGAGCCAAGAATGAAAGGTCTATTCACACCTTGAGGCGACTGTCGTTGTGGTTTGGCGCTGTATAAATAAAATTGAATTGAAGTGAATTAAGAGGAGGATATGCTCATCCATGGCCAGAGCCATCATTTGGACCTGGAAACAGGATTATTAGATCATCAGTTAACAAGTGGATCACAGCATAAGATACCAGTGATAACCAAAAACTTTGGCAGAAAGAAAAGTTTGATATGTCATCTTAAGACTAGAGAGGCTGTCTGTCTCCTGAACCCAACTGGGAGCAACTGATACCTGAAGGCTGTTAGGATAACATGAAACTATGAGGTCTTTAGGATATGATGGGGCTTAATCATTCAAGAGTTTGTATGTGTTAAGAATTTTAAATTCTGGATTTAACAGGCGCCATGAGGTACCTCGTGAAATCGATGAAAGCTACAAAAAATACTTTTATAAAAAAGAACAAGATCAAGAGTAAATGCACAAGTTTATTAAAACTTCATTAGTTTTTGCTTCACCCAGCTGTTGGTGGTATGACACAACTATAAATACATCACTGCTTAACCCATGTGTTATCAAGTAACACTGTATCCCATGGTACACTTCAGTCATTCAATCTTAAGAGCCACAACATTGAAACGATTGTTTGTTATGGCATCTTAAAAATGTCCCACGTGATACGAAAGCCTCACAAGGGAAAGATGACCAGGGGAGGAGAGCAGGAAAACAATCCAGATGGTGGCACATGGGGTGAGGGTGGGGGCACAGCGAATGGACCCGGTGTTCCAGAGGACCCCCTCTGGAGTCTGAGAGTCTCCTCGACTTGTAAAAGGAAACTACTTAACAGAAGAAACAATGTATAATGCATAAGTCATTATCTTACAACCCAGTGGAAAAGAACAGAGCCAACAAGTAATGGAGTCCTTGATGAGTATTGTTGTATTGGAAGGCGCTTTGCTTTGTAGGTGTCTCAGATGATTTAGTCGAGTTCTGGATAAACTGTTGTGGAACAAAATGTGTTGAAAATTTCCACTCAAACAAAAACAGCACGTTTCATTGACCCTCTCTGATCCTCTGCAGCTGTCTCACCAGCACCGGCTACTGCCCCCGAGGACAGTTTATTTATTTGCGGACCAGTCGAGTCCTCTGACCCCGCCGCCCTGTTTACGCCTCCAAGCTTCCCGGACCTCTTCACAACACAGCGAGGAGTGTGCCAAGCGGCCCCGTGGCCGGAGCCAGCACAAACACAGTCTCCCATCATCTTTTGGTGCTGCATTACTGATTTCCTCAAGCGAGTTTAACATTTCAGCACGGGCGCTCTGCGGATCGAATAACAAACTAAACTGAAACGGACTTTGAGAAAGGCTGAGAATGACTGATGTGGTCTGTTTAATGTGTGAGAGCTGCGTCTCCAAACAAAGAATCAGACGTGGATTGCACTAACTGAAGTTTTTTTTTTAGCCACATTTCTTTGTGGACTTGAGAGTAGCTTTCCTAAAGGTTTTTGATTCACAGAAAATGTCCTGTTTCCTACCCCAAACCCTTTGGGAAAAACCCCAGGAACTTTTCTGTTATTAAATTGTTTAATGAATAATAACTTTGGTGTAGTATGAATGGTCATGAGCACAAGGGAGGTCTTTATATGTAGGAAAAGCTATAAGCTTTTCCAAAGCAGTTAAACTCTGGGTCTTTGCTGGGCCCCCAAGCCTTATATTTGTCACCCCTGTTCTAACCTAACTTTGGTCTGACTGGTTTCTCCTTGCAAACAGAAGGTTTGTACAGCAGGTGGGGGGGGCTGCATTGTCTAATGATTGTATTAGAGATATCCGTTCTCTATGAAATCACACAGAGTCAAAAGTAGAACAAGCTGAAGTCTGAGCTTGTGGTTCACACGGATGAAGAACAGACAATAAGACAAAAAAAGCAATAGGTTTCCTTTCAGAGCATCTTTTTCCTCAGGTTTTTCCTTACTCGAAATAAAACTTTCCACAAATGGCCTCCAGAGTGTGCAAATCTGTCACCACCGGGTCGGTATTTCAATGTTCGCTGAGCTTTTGAAAATATTCCATTGACCAACCTCAGCCCATCGAGGGTCCGGAGCTGTGTGGGTGTAACTTTCTCTTTGATGGTTCGCTGAAATCGCACATACCGAGAAAACTGACTGGATTTCTTTTGAATCTCTGGTGAGATGTAAGATGAGTGGTAGCTGGTGTGCAGTGTTTATGAGCTACAACTAAAATCACTTTTTTAATGCTTCCTTATGCTGCAAAAAAAAAGGGAGATATATATGTAAATCAGCTGTATTGTGAATATAGCTGTATTTAGAAGATGGAAAAGGCTTCCAGGCCTGAAACGTAGAAGAAATTTAAGTGGATTGCTTCTGATGCCCAGCAGAAGGCAAAAACTCTGATTGCAAAAAGGAATCAGAGGAACAAAAGCTCACTTTAGTCACTTGAAAGTCTTATTTATTAAACATCAGCTTCATTTAGTAAAAGCTAACATTTCCAGTTAGTCCAGAGTTTGTCTTTAAAAAACACCATCCCAATGTTGACTCATCTCTCTAAAAAAAACACCTGCATATGCTTCATATTATTTTTCGTAAGTTTTGTTAGCATAGATCTTTGACAGGTACAGAATAGCATTAGCTACTAGACTGTATATAAAAGATAGCAGTGGTCCCTGCAATATTGTCCACTATTTTGGAACTCTGAAGCTTTAACATTAGTGTTTTGGCTGCCACCATATTGACTTCTTTGGAGCTGGAACAGACCATAGTTGCGCGAGAGGGTGGAGTACTAAATATTGGCTAATGCTAGTTAGTTCAGGGTACTTGTAGCTCAGGAGGTAGAGTAGGTCACCTACTAACTGGCAAGGTGGCGGTTTAAACCCTGGCTGCCAGTCTGCATGCCAAAGCATCCTTGAGGAAGATGCTGAACTCCAAGTTGTTCTCTGATGTGTTCACTGGAGTGTGAATCTTATTAGGCATAGAAAAAACAATGGTTATGTGAATAAGGTATGTCGTATAAAAGTTCAGAATACTCAGAGTACGAAAGCACTATATATACCAGCCTGTTTATCATTTAGCACGCTGCACCCAAAAAAGTAAATGAGTGCAACACATAGCTACTTGCTAATAGTGCTAAGGACAAAATGCAGCTCACAGCTCCTTGTGTACACCCACATACCTTTAATACCATTATTAAACTAATTCACCCAGTATTAAGTTATTCATAGACCACAGATCTGCCTATACTGGGCAAGTTTAAGATTTTAACATGAGACTGATTCACTTTTGGAACCAGCCTCAAGTAACTACTAGAGGAAGTTCATTTTTCTACCCAGGAGGTTACAGCTTGTTTGTGGCAGCTTATATTATTGTGTTGGTGAGAAATTAGGATGAACCATATCAATAAGCTGGAAGATGCTTTATAAAAATAAGTGAAGTTTATGTAATAAATTACAGGTATCACTATAAGCTTCATTTTCTCTCTTTCTTTGACCACACTACCCAGACCACTCTGGGCACCATCAGCTCTTGTATCTTTACCACACAGGCACCGTTTCCTCCAGAGCCATGTAAGGAACAGAGCTGAGGATGACGCACCAGGATGTTGTGCAGAATGTATTCCTGTCAGGGTGGGACAACACTGATAAGGACAACAGGGCCGCTGACCTGACGCTCCCTGCTCCTGTCACACTGACAGCAGGGCTCAGTGCAGTCAAGTGTTTCTTCCTCCGTCTGTGTCGCTGTCTGCTTGGTCACTCCCTCTGCTGCAGAGTCTTACATGAACTCACAGCGGCCCTGCAGGACAAAATCAGATATTACTACGGAAACCTTCACACCTCTGGCTTTCCGGTCTACTGGAGGAAAATATGTCACCATCTCCTGGTTGCACAGCGATACAATGCTGCCTTGAACATGCTTCAGTTATAATTGTAGTCAACAGTGTATAAGTATACGATGCGTAATCAGCATGGATACAACACAACACACCATCTGGCTTAAGCATCATTAAATTTTCAGCAGCATAATGAGTCTAACAGCATTTACAAATCCTGATGAGCGCTGCATCACATCACCTCAGGACCACAGCCAGTGAATCCAGCTGAGATGGTGTGGGAGTTTAAAAGATTGGTAAAACCTTGGAAATGTAGTGAGGGGCCAGATAAAAATAAGAGTATATTGCACTTTGTTTCATTTGTCCAATCAACTTTGAACTTAGTAGGCTTGTTGCAGTGGAGATGAGTAAATGTTGTGCACTTTGAGGTGTTTGGGACACCAATTCTTATATTTTGGCTAAAACATGTTCTCTGGTCCTATTTTCTTCTACAGTAACAGCTGCCTGCTTCACACCAAATAATTCCCGAGCCTCTCACCTTTAAGTTTAACCTAAACCTAATTCTAACTTTAATCTTAAAACCCAGACTTGAACCCTCAAACAGGCCTTTGAAGGGATGGTGCTCACAAAGAGAGCTGGGCATGTTTTTATTTCTTTTTATTCATCTTTGCCTTTACAGAAATTAAAGAATAACAGAAATTTTCCATCACACCTTCCTGCCTGAAATTACTCCAATTTGTTCAAGTTTAGATGAGTGGTTCTCAAGAAAGTTGCAACACACATTGTTTAAAACCAGGCTCTGCTAAACAGGCACAATCACACACATTCTGTGAGTTTATGCTTATAGGTGTCCTTTCTTCAAGAGCATATTTTATGATGTGTTTATGGTCAAAGTATAAGTTTGTAGCTACAAAAGCAAAACAAACCTCTGTCGCACTCACATTTCTCTAGTAAGACTTAAAATTTAACGAGCAGAAATTGTTCAGTTCGAGCATGTTTACATAGCTGTAATGAATAATGAACTGGCCTCCATCTGTAATGATCTAATAGACCAGTTCTACACTCCTGGCCCACAATCTAGCAAAGCTGTGGCAGGCATAATGCATCGCCGCCCTGCACTCAGAGGATGAGGTTGCTGACACAGCCGTATGCCAGTCCTGAAAGCTTAATCACGTGACCCTCTGCCCCTTGTTGTTGTCATCACCTTGAGCGCCGTAACACCCAGCGGCGCCTCCACCCAGAGGAGCCGTGGGACAAACAGGAAGTCTAATTCTAGACCACTTCCTGTATGGCATTCCTGACCTGAGCCGCCTTCCTGCCAGATTCGCTTAAGCGCCCCATGTATAGCAGGTTTACGGCTGAAATGTTTTCTTTTACATGAATACATGAGGCGAGTAATTGTAGTAAAACTTTTGGGGATCTGTGCGCAGGCTTTCAAATGTTTTTGCATTAGTAGGAAAAATGGTGTTTATTGTTAATAATTGGTCATTTGTTTAAAAATCCAGTCTGTATCAGTTAAACCCATCAGTCAGAACAAGTAGCAGTAGCAGTTATACTTCATTTATTTTACCGTTTGGCTTCCATTAAGTGCATAGAATGAGAGTTCACATCATCAACATTTAGAATAAAGTGACAGAGATGGACAAGAGCAGAACATCAGGCAGACAGCATTCATTGCAGCAGCGTGTCAGGGGCCCTCCCCAGCTGAAATACAGGTAAAATATGATTTTTATTTTATTTTATCTGCACTTATAATGCAGAAGATTGACACTTTTAGAAATAACAGAGATGCGCTCACATGGAGTTTCATGGCTGTTACAATATTAATTTTGCAAGACATTCAGGGTATTTATACACATCCATTATACACATCATTTAGATTCATTTAATTTATTCCCACTTTTGTGCCAGGAGGAGAAATGCATGGATAATGTACCCAAACATATGGATATATGGAGGGTAAACAACAGCTACTGCTATCGCTAAAAGGCCATTTTATTGGCTGATATATTTGAACAAGACGAATATAGACGCTTACAGCATCACCAATATTTGATTGATATGATAAATATTGGCGCATCCCTGTTTTTCAGCGTGACATCATATTAAAACTAATTATATACAGACTTCACCTCCTGTAGATATTCCATAGAATTCCACAAATTCGTTGGAAAAATCCCAGGATGATTATCTGTCCGTAGAGAGGTCTGAACGCCTGCCGAGAATGGATTTTGCATTACTTACTCCCATTCAACACCAGCCAAAATTCATTCTACAGTTTTAATTATTAGTGTTTCTGTCCATTTCAAATACGAAATCCCAGATTACTACAGTTAAAGATTTATACCTGTATATATTTATTAGTGTCTCTATATAAATTTTAGCCTTCCCACTTAAATGATACAAAAAATACAATCTGAATCCAAATATATGCAAATTATAGCAGAAACATATATGAGGCTATCAGGCATGAGTCATCTCAGATACTGAAAGTGCCCTATATTAATGCCAGCAGAGGCTGAAGCAGCTGATTGCCACAAAAAATATATATAAAAAAAGTAAATACTCAACTGACATCTGTGACTTAGGAACCAAAAGGGGGAACCAAACAAAAGTGTTTGGATTCAGGTTAAAAAGAAACGCATACAAGGAGGGGGAAAAAAAAAAAAAAATCTCCCAAAGATAAATCAACGTGAGACATGTCAGAGAAGCAAACACTCTGAGATGAAGAGTAAACCCTGAACCACATCCCAGCAGGTGTCTTAGTGATGCGTTACAGTATACTCTCCCTCAGGTTCCCACTGCTGGACGTGTTTGACTGCCGACTCTCTGTTTGGGTTCGATTCCACGTGTGAAAGTCCAAAAGAGCCTGGTTGAGCTTCTCCATCCAGTCCAACCTCTCCTGCTTGGTGTCTGCCGAAAACCAACACCTGAAACAGGAACGGCCTTCGTCAGCTTGTGTGCAGCTATTAGTGTCCAGCCTCCACCCAGTGAGTGGTGTCACCGAAAGGTGTTTCCCATCAGCTGTCAAAAGCATAACACCCATTGTGACATCACTAGCTGGGTGCAGCCAGAAGAGCAACGTCATGCGTCATGCTCACTGTAAACAAATGTGGAATAAATTGGCTTAAATGTGAAAACCAGTCAAACAAAATTAATCACAGTGAGAAAAGTGGTTGAGCTAAATTTTGTGAGCAAAGCCTTAGTTCTCTTAATTTTTCCAACAGGCAAGCAAAATGAGCCATCATGCACAGAAGAGCACTCCTGACAGTTAAACCTGAGCTTTTCCTGCTGGATAAAAGTGAAAAAGTCAGTTTGCAGCTGTGATTCACACTGAAAGTAGGCTGACTACAGCACATTAAACACTTCGCTCTAATGTTTTTGTCTGTTTGTGCAAAGACCTAATTTTCAGGGAGTCAGAGTTGTTAAATTCCTACTTACTTGGCTACGGCATCCTGGCTGAGGTCCTGCTCCTGCTGCGATACGCTGCTTACCAGCTCAAAGGTGAAAGGTCGAGCACACGACTCCCTGTTGACAGGCCTGACGCACTGACTCTGTGAGCTGGAGAGAGAGATGCTGCCTTCTGCCTCCTTAGAAGTTGAACACAAAAGACCGATTTAAGTTCACTGATGGCAGCAACAGCTAAACTTGGCCAGTTACAGGGTACGCCCTTCAGAGTCGCCTTCTCATGAGTGCCTGTGCAGCTGGTCAACTACACATTTAAATCTAAGTTGCTTCCCTTGCTAGTTAGCGCCAGAAACAGCAGTCCCTAAAACTAATTATTGATGTTTTATTAATGTAACAGTTTCTTAGATTTAAAATGTCAGGGTGTTAACCATTGGAGCCACATTCGAAAACGGAAAAGTCAGTTAAAAGGTTTTGACACTGCAGCTCCAGCAGGCATCGCAGTAGCACAGATGCAAACAGTCATAAACTTCCACTGCGAGACCTAAAAATAGCATCCACCCCCCAGAAGCTACTCAGACATGCACAAGAAGATGACACTGAAGAGATGGCAAAATTTAAATCAGATATGCTTTTTGATTTTTATGGGCTCGCTCCTGGAACTTCCATATTTCAGATCTCTGTAATAAACCTGCTCGTTCATGTGTTCATACCTTTGTTTCTCTGTCATTTGGATAGTTCCAGTGGTACAGGTTGCATTCCTCCAGGACAAAAAAGCGGCGATGCCAGACCCCATACCCACTGACTAACTCAAACATCGTCTGGGAACAAACAGCAACAATGCAGTGAAAACAGGTGTTTAAATTTAGAGGAAAATGGCTTGATGTCTGTACAATTTAGCTGAGGCAGGGCATGCATTCTCTGCAACGTGACTTTAAGAAACTGAGACATGACTGTAATTTTAAAAATTTTCCCCTTTTATATCTGGAACATTAATGTGTGCCTGGCATTTTGTCTTTGATTTGACTAACTGGTCCAAATTATCTGATGCTCATGCAATGAAGGCTTCAAGCTTCCAGATCATACTCGTGATTCATCTGTGTGGCTGGCTTAGAAACTAGTTAAATGGCATGAGAGAATTTTTTCATTTTCAGACAAAGTGTTTAAGCACAGTTTCAGGAAGTCTCCACCTATGCTAACATGAATCATAGCTGCCAGCTGGAAACAGGAGTTTTCGTTCTGGTCTGCAGCCTCTGAGCTCAGCGTCGTGACACCAAACCAGCTGCATCTGCTACAGAGCTACAACCAACAGCGGCAGACGGAGTGTGAGTGAGAATGGACACCCAAGAAAATATCCTGCTAAGATAAATCTCTCTGTGAAATATCCAGAAGGGTTTTTTTTTTCATTTTTAAATATAAAAATATATAATTAAATATGTAAAATCCTGACCAGGAAGCCTTGGTGCTGGACGTCAGAGTGGCTCTTGCTCTCCAGCTGCAGGTAGATGTTGCCCTCTAGAGGAGAAAGAAAGGGCACCTAAAGCCAGAAAAGGACAGGGAGGGGCACACAGTGTCAGACTGGTAGGATTTTTAATGGCGTTAACAGAAAACAGCATTTCAGATACATCCCAACATGCTTTTCTATGCATAATCTAACAGAAATGACCAGCTGTGGTCACTTTCACAGTGAATGCTGCCGTTTTCCACAGAGTAAAGGTAATCTCAAATGGCAGGAATTAAGAATATAGCAGAGAAATGCAAGGACATGTACACTGATTACACACGCAGTAATGTGTATCAGCAAGTAGAGTTCACTTTATCATTTTATGTCCTTAAGAACAAGTTTTACATTCAAAACGGCAACATAATGGAGAGTCTTTAATATCTGAGATTACTTCAAGCTCTTTCTTATCTAAAGTGACAGCAAAGTTATTTACAAATAACCCTCAAAGGTTTTTATGAATTATGAAACAGGTTAGTTTTTGGAGAGGTGGAGGGGTGACAGAGTTGTGAAAAAGTGAAACCTTTTCCTGAAATTCATCTCCCAGCAGCCTCTTGACTTTGCCATCCAGTTTCATCTGAGTGGAAGAAGCAAGAAAAGAGGGGGAGGGAGACAGACACGTTACATCACCAGTGAGCCCGTGCATGTGTGGTGTAATAACAAATCAAAAGGGGGAAAGCATGCAGAGTGGTGTTTGCAGCACTGTGCTTCTTCCTCTCAGGCAGGTGCAAATCCCAAAGACAGTGTTTTTATTCAGCTGCATCATTCAATCAGCAAATTCAACAGTTTATACAACTACACAGACAAAAGAAGCTTCCATTTGTATTCATCTTATTTTCTACTTATCAAACTTTCAAAGACAAGTTTCTGTTGCCAAGTCCTATTTCTCTTTACCAACACTCACATGCTTCCACCGGGTTCCAGAGCTGCTGAATATTAAAATATTTGTCAAAATGTTGAACAGGCATGAATCCTGCTTTCACCAACACTCCCCCTCAGCAACAGGCGCAATCTTACCTTATCCAGGGGGAATTTGCTGTGTCCCAGTGAGGCCAACGTGATCTTATGAGAGCCGACCAGACAAAAGTTACTGGAGCGACGGGTGATGAGAGGAGGACCAGCAGCTGAAGGAGCAAAAACAAAAACATGACTAATGTGCAACAGTTAGAGCTGGAAGTATATCAAGTACCACCATTATAACCATCTTTGTGCCAGTTTGTTCAAAGAGTCCAGTGAAACAGGACGAACTGAAGCCTCATCAGGGTGTTTACGCTTCAATTCAAGTTTATTGATATTGCGCCAAATCACAGCAAATCACTTCAAGGCAATTTATACTGTAAGGTAAATACCCTACAATAACACAGATAATAATACACCCCAATAAGCATGCACTTAACTGAACTTGATTTTTAGCTGTAAGACTTAACAGTGAACTTCATGAAATAACAACTTACATGTTGAACTGACGCTGGATCTCTGCTGGAAAATAAGACAAATGAATAAATAAAAGTAAAATTTAAACTATAACCATGATTTAATGAAAAATAAAACTGAAAACTCACTGTGAGAGTATTCAGAAGCTTTCTTGGAGTGACCTGCACATGAAAAGGCAACATTTATGAATTTAAACATTGTACATATATAAACATGAAGTGAGCTCAAAAATGACCAGCTTACCCGTGGCTTGGTGGAGGCCCGCTCCATGGTGCAGTTACTAGCTGAGGTTTGGGACTAGACGGCAAAAAAAACAAGATAATAAAAATATAAAATAATTTCAGTTTTAGACACAACACTCCACATTTAAAACCAACACAAACACAATAATACATATTTTACAAATTTGGTATATTGAGCAGTAAGAAGGTACTTTAGTCAGACATTAAAAAACAAATCACTAGGCCTAATGCAACACACCTTAAACTGCCTTTAAACCAGCACACACCCAAGCAAAGGGCAGCCTAACCAGAGCCTTATACAATCCTGCTGCTAATGCTGAACTACCACAGCTGACCATTCACTGCTGTTCAACGCCACTCGTATTACTGATAGACATTAGTTAGTCTCCCCTAACTTCAGAACTTATAACTGAAGTAAATCTCATGAGCTGTCACATAAAGAAAAAACAGTGGTTTCTGTATTAAGGTGGGAGGACTCTGGGACGGCACCTTTGCCTACAGGATCGCCAACTAACAGCACGCCAGCTTACAACAGCCTTCCATCAGATACCACAGAGACATGCCTGCGATACTGCAGCAAACAATCCAACCAAGTCTCTTCAGCTAATCCATAAGATACACTACAGATGTGTGTATTAAATTAACACATCTGGCTGTAACATCACCAGTTAACGCACATGAAAAGTTTATAAGGATTTAAAACGTGTATAATGTAAATAATCATAGAAAATACAGCTCTATAAATTGTGACTTACCAGGCTGTAGACTTCCACATCAATTTCAAAGGATGAGCGAATATCCCTCCTGAAACATTAAGACGAAGCAATGCAATGCATTAGGATACTTTGCATATCCGTTAACACTTAGTAGAGCCACAAAATGAGAAATCAAAATGCTGTTTCAGAGCCTCAACATGAAACCTCACATAAGGTCAGAGGGCACAAACATTTGTTCCAGTTTAAGAGCAGTTGATGAAATGCAGCTTACAGAGTGACAGATGTGGGGAAGGAGATGGTGTCTCCGTTCTGAGCATCTGCCGCTGTGGCCAGAGGGGTGGCAACGATGTTGCAGGGTCCGTAGCGGATAAGAACAAAAAAGTAGTGACTTGGTCGACCTAAATGACAAACAAAAACAACAACAACATGAATGTTAAAAGCGAGGCCATTAAAAACCAAACAAAGGCAGAAATCTTCTCAGCTGTGGTACCTGCACGGTTGTGTGAGGAGCAGACATATTCCACCTTGAGCGGCAGCTGGATGTTTGTGATGCTGACAGTCCCTCTGCAGGGCTGCTGGGAAATGTATTCACCGTCCTCCACTGCTGCCTCTCCAGATTCTGAGCTCCTCTCCTCCTTCAGTCGGGCCACCTCAGCCAGCAGTGCAGAGCGCTTCTCACCTGAAACAGAAAAATGTATCATAAATGCAAGAAACACAGAAAAAAGCATAAAAAAATAGATAATAATAAAACTTATTAGCAAAGCATTGGAGGTTGTGGATATCACACTGTCAGTTTTGACTAGTTCCTAATCTTAAAGACCAATGAATGACCAATAATGGCTGCGGAGAAGAAGCTTGGAGGAAGGAGAATGATAGGAATGAAAGTGGCTTATGTGAACAAGCATCCCTGACTCCATACTGCACAAAGATGGGGTGGTTAAAAATCCTGCGGTCTACATACATGAGACCAGCAGCAGTTTCTCGGCTTCGGCCTCCTCCAGTGAGCCTCGCCCGTGCTCCTCATCCGTACAGCAGTTCAGGGCTTGCAGCGTCTGGTTAATCACAGTCTGCAGTTTCCCTGCTTCTTCATTAAGAGCCTGGACACAATCAATCAAACCCAGAGAATCATGGACACATGTAATATATTCAAAAGGTTCCACAGTTTTCGGGGTTCTCCCTCTTTAACATTTTGTTGCAGTACAATTCCAGATACAAGTAGCATAAGGGTGTTATGAGGTGCGATCATGTTCTAAACTATTAAGTTCCTCTGTGTATAAGCCTCCATTAAAACATATTTTACATGCTTGCTTAGAAAAATGACATTTATACTTAGATTACTCAAAGGTTGCTCAGGTCACTGTTTAAAATGGTTTTAAATCATGAGGGTTAAAAAAAAAAAATCTTCAAACAATAATGAAACTAATTCATTATTGCTCTATGCTCTATTCTTTGATTTAGTCCTGCTCCATTTGTTGAAATGGAGCAGGACTTCACATTTCTGTTACCTGTCCTGAAGTTTACACAGGGAGTAAGTTGTTGGACAACATTCAACTTAGCCTTCAGTAATATCAGTGTTTTTCTAAACTAGTCAAACAGCAAACTACACACCGCTATTTTCTCCTTGATGTTGACAGGCGGTTGAGGCTTGGGCGTCTCCTGAGCCCGTCTCTGAACCCCCGGAGTGACGCTCTGAACGATGGGAAGCTTACTCTGCCTTTGTGTGCGGTACGCATCAATGCTGACAACCACAGAACAAACAAACATTAAGATATGGATAACAGTGTTTGAGAAACAATGTGTGAGTGCTGGCACAGTTCAAGAGTTCACAGAACAGTGTGGGTAAAGCATCATGGAGCTTTCTGAACATGCACAACACGTAGATTTGATTCTTTACACAGTGAATTTAAAAACATGTCAAACATTAGGCACCAACGACGCCACCAGACTGCTGAAGAGCACAACCTCATGTGGTGGTGCAGACACTGATTCCTTCGTTTTTACTAACAGACCTCAGACTGTGTGAAGGAGCCCACTGTGAGGTTTGATGATGATATTATTGCAGTGTAACTGCTGTAAACTGATAAAATGTTCACGATCCTGAATTTGGACCAGAGAAAATTTTTTCAGTTTTAATAACTTATGGAGGAATTCTCCTATTTTTATGTCATCTCTTCTCTGGGAGAAGAGGAACTAGTGGGTGGTGTAAATGTATGGAGATTAGTGACTACTGCCAAGGCTGTACCACAAAAAACTTCTATCCTTTACAGCTTCAGATCTCACTTTATATTTTCTGACATAACTTAACAAAAACAGCTCTCACCTGTCTCCCAGTGTAAATTTATGTCTATACTCAAACTGATGGTTAAACCGGTTTTCATTTTGCTTGAAACTTCGGGGGCGGGGGGCAGTCTAACAATAACCATCACCTGCTCCTTTGGTATAAATAACTCTGTAAGCATCTTTTACAGTATCTCAAAGCTCTGAACATTTGGATTTTTAAGCAATTTGAACACAAATCTGAGTTATTACTCTTTGTGTTTGGCAACAGTTTGACTCTGAAAAGATAAAAGCCGGGATTTATTATGATCTGTATTGGTGTATGACCATGTCACTGCTGTGATTACCTGTACAGGGGAGCAGATTCAGCAGGCGGGGTGCTTGTTTCATCTGGAGTCAGGAGCAAAGGAGGGTTGGGCTCCTGGCTTGCAGTCAGTCGCTGTTGTAGGAACATTAGCACACATATGTTGTGTCGTTTACAGGGCACTCGTTAAGGCTGTCTGCTAGTGGAGGACCTCAACTCTTTCAGGTTCTGAGTGTAGCTCCCCTACATGGCTGCATGAGTGACTGAAAAGACTGGAATAAATCTTACCAGTGGGGTGACCACAGCCTCTACAGACTTGCTGAGAGGAGAGAGGATGCCAGTGGGAGGAAAGTTGATCAGCTCATCTCTGATGCTATCAAGCTTATCGCTCTCATCACTCTTCTCCTCTTTGGCCTCTCCCTCTTCTTCCCTTTTTTCCGTCTCTGTCTCCATCTTATTCTTTTCGACGGAGCAAGCCCCAATACCACTGTTGTGATCCTCAGGGCCTTCCATTCTTCCAGCATATTCGAGCACCTCCTCGAACATCTGATCGATAATTTCACCAGTGTTGGTCTCATCATGAAAGCTCACTTCAGTATCTGAAAATATCACAAATGTATGAAATCACTTTGAAGCAGTTTATACTGAACTTTTCTGACACTTCAAACGCTTCTTTGCAATACCAAATCTGTGTTTTAGACACCAAACAAATAATTTCGTACATTCTTCTCAAAACAGCTCTGATGAAATAATCATTCTGCAGAAGCACACGCAATCTAAACAAAAAAAAACACCCATGCATTTGTGCACCATGGATCAATACCATAACCTTTCAAACATGCACCTCATGACCAACAGACTCTTTCACCCATGTGACTCTTTCACCTCTCCTAAAGTGTCCTCAGGTGGCCCAGGTGCTCACACTGCCCTCACCTGACAGGGCGGTCTCCGTAGAGGTATTGTTTTCAGACACCCCTGAGCTGTTGATGAACTCAGGCTCCAGAATAAAAGAGACCTTCTTTAAGCTCTCTCCTCGTTTGTGAGTTTCTTCTGTCAGACTAACGTCAAGATTCACCCTTTCATCTACAGATTCCTGCCCCACCTCCAGGTGATCAGATGGCTGGATCTCTGCTGAGGTCTGAGCTCCATCAGTCTCCGTTACTGCACTCTCGGGCTTTACCACAGGTTGATCCTCATCTTCTATAGTTCTCTCTAGTCCTGCGTGCCCGTTTTGTTCATCTTCAAAAGAAGTAGGCAATGCTTGTTTGTCTCCATCTGGGCCTCTGATGTCTGACTCTAGATCGATGTCTTCTTTTATACAGGCTGTCTGGGTCTCCTTTGACTGTTCAGCTGTATCATCATTGTGAATGCATACTTCCATGTCTTTCTGCTCTTGTTTTATTGTAAGAACATCACTATCTGCTGTAAGTAGCCCCTGATTACCTTCGTCACATGACTCCATGCTCTCTTTGTCTCGGTCTAAAGTACACTTCCCTCTCACTGAGTTTTCTAAACAGCTTTCTGGTTTGGATTTGTCATCTTTCTGTATTTCAGAACAGCCAGCAGGCTTAGTAGAGACATCAGAAGGTGGACCATCATCCTGGATGTCAGTGGGTTCATTTTCATCTGCGAAGCTGCCGGTTTTCTCATTGTTCATTTGGGATGATTCCTCTTGCACGTCCTTCACACATGCTTCGTGTACTTCATCTATGGCTGATTCTTCCTCCATACACACTGTGCTTTGAGGATATCGCCACATCCTTAACTCCTCATCTGTTGATGGTTCAATCTCCACGTCACTAAAGCACGAACTATCCATCTTTTCATCATCTTCAAAGGCCAGCATGTCAGAGCTACCCTGTTCACTTACTGTGGACTCCTGTAATGTTTCCTTAACGTTTGACTCACGTGGAAGAGTTAATTCGGAGAAGCTTTGCTCATTAAGTGCAGTTAACTCAGAAATGTTCTGATCCTCACCAGAGGGGGCTTTGGAGAAACTGTGATCCTCGCTAAAAGAAAGCTTTAACACAGTCTGGCCCTCTAGTTGTTGGGAACCTGGCTGCTCTTCTTCATTAGCAACAGAAACCTTCACCTCTTGCTTCTGTCTGGGTTCTTCACTGAGAACGCACTGCTCCTGCATTCCAGTCTCTGAATAAGCTGCAGGAGCTTCAGAGTGACCGGATGCTCTCTCACCTGTTAAGAAATAGGAGTCTTGCATCTCATCACCAGATACCTTTTATAGCTTTATACTTGTTAAAGCTTCAGAGCAGTTACTGAACATACAGAGTCATTTATATAAAGAGTGCAAAACTTGTACTGACACTGAAACGAACTACCATTTTAGAAATCTGTGCCAGCGCTAAAATCTTGGTGAAATGAACTTGCAGGTACATTTTAACCAATTGATTGATCTTTTTATTAATTAATTAAATTAGCAAGATTTAATCAAATGTGCTCTATTAGTCTTATTATTCCTAATTATTGGTTAACATGACGGACACGAGAGTTTACAACATATTCTGAAATGTAAAACTTCTCTCCTTAAAAATTCAAACTAAAAATGAAGTCAGACGAAAACAAATCAAACAAATGGCAAGCAGACTGAGATTACATCCTTGGTACAAAGGTGCTGTTTGAATGTGTTTGCGTATCAATTCCAATATTAATTAGAATTATTTTTGTTTCATATTATGGAAAAATATATGTTTCAATTTCAAATCTAAATGATACCCAAAGCCTTACCTGTCATATTAAGAGAGGCACTCTCCGCACTTGTTGTCGGAAGTTCCGTGAAACTAACGTCTTTCACATCAGCGACACCTTGATCCTGCCAGAAGATCAAGAACAACAGAATTTAAGAATAAGAAGTAGGAGTTATATTGACTATAATGATACTATGTTGATTACTACATACAAAAGGAAATAAAAGTTCAGATAGAAACAAATTAATTTAATTAAGGGACAGTAAAAACTGAAAAGACAATTTTAAAAATGAAAAATCATGAATCTAAAATTCATTGGGAGAAAAAACAGCCCCTAAAAGAAGTGAACCATAATATTGACAGGGTGCAATAGTGCTGAACAGTGCATTGCACTGGTAAGTATGTACAATCTTCAAATGTACAAGAAGTGCATGAATCCACCACGACAAACAAAACACGACCTTTGTTACTGCAGTGACAAGCCAACATCCCCAAAACCATAGAAGAGAGAAGAAGGTGCACAGTAAGGAGTGAACCTCAGTTTTCTAAAGAAATTCTGTCTCCAGCAGTGCTTCAAGAATATTTAATCAACTGATCTCCGCCCAAGTCTATATGACCCATAATACCAGGTGACTATACAGCCTAGGGTTTTACATTACTGACTCACATCCCAGAGGCATGTGGGAGGCCACTGCACTCTCCTTTTTGATCTAGGAACACTGGAGGAGGGACCTGAAGGGCCAGAAGGAGTCCTCTCCTGTTTATATAAACTGTTATGTTAAAAAAATCTATGAAAACCAACAGGAAAAAAAATGAACAGTACAGTTTACAAAAGCTATAATCCACAAAAACGAGTTAAAACCCAAACAAAGTTTTACTCAACCCATTTAGTAACCCCATCGATTTTAAAATAACAGATAATAAACTATGACAGTTTATAATCTGAGCTCTGTAGGTAGAATGTCAGGATTTAAAAACTCACCTCTGCTAAGGCGGAATCTGAGCTGCTCCGTTTCAGCCAGGCGTTCTCAGTGATGGGCTGAAACGGCACCTGACTCAGTTCATGCTCCCGCTCCTGACCAGTGAAAGCATATCAGGTTTTAGACAGTTTCCACAGGCATAATCAATAATCCAGTATTTGAATATAAAAAAACAAACAAACCCTAATTTCTTTCTATTTTTTTTATATTAGATTTAAATGATAAATTAAATGAGATAACTCATTTTTCCACTTCAGTGATTGAAGCTGTTAAACCAACCTGGCGGATGCGAGAAACCTGCTTTGAGCTGGGTGTAGTTGAGCCCTGGAGTTTTTGTTGGATGACTGATACAAAGCTGGAGCGCGTCCGGGGGCATTGGTTGGCGGTGCTTGGGGTGTTGGTGGGGCTACTCTGGAAAGAGGCCATTTTGAATCGCTCCATCCGCTGATTGAACTCTGCCTCGCCTGGAAAAATATTTCAAACAGTGTTTAAGTCAAAGGTGGGGTACTACATATAGGTGTGTTTATGATTTATGACCAATTACCTTAAATAACTCTAACAAGGTGGAATGATGGCTTTAAGCTATTGTTGGTCATCAAACTGAACCAGTGAGCTAAATTAATTAAAAAAAACAGTCATCAGGTGAAAGACTCAGGACCTTTATATAAAGGGTTCTTTTTGGGTCCAGACTCAGCTTCTTATGCATACCCTCCCATAACACTGCATACAAATCATGCAAATAACAGTAATGCTTCCAATATAAAGTAAAACTCCTTATAAAAGAAGAAAAGATTTATGAATGGAAATGACAGTGGATGACTGGAAATCAGCTACTGCTCAAAAACAAATTATTTAACTCCGAGTTAAATCATTCCATAATTCATGTTAGCCGGACGTAACATAAAAAGAAACACGTGTCATGATCACTATTGACATACATTCTCTGCACATGTTGTGTTATTTTAAATTAGAACTTAGCAGCTGGGTGTTGCAAACTCAGGGACGGGCAGTAAGGCCAATGTTTGGACTGAACTTCAGTCTGTGTACCTCTGTAATACACTCTAATTAATGGAGTCATTACAGTAAGCAATCTATTTAGGGTTCAGTCTTTAAGACTGAAATTACTCGTAGTTAGTTAATAACACATGATGTTGATAGAGATGTTTTTGAAGGTGTGCTCATATGTAATCTCACCAAGGAGAGGCTCTTTGTAGCCCTTGCTGTCCCCGCCTGGATCCGAGAGGCACCGCTGTGCAGGAGGAGCTCCTCCTAAAACACAACACACTTTGTTGCAAACTGCAGGAATTGTCCAACTCCCACATAGTCACTCGGGCTCAACAGAAATTGCTCAACATCTTGACAGCAGGTCTTATCTTGCTTGTAAATAATCTAGTTGACTTTTGATCTACTATCTTAAGCATTACCTGAAATGCTGCCAAAAAACTGAGAAGTTTGTTAGCTACGAAAACAAACAAAGTGGTGCAATAAATTCTACCTTCGTGAAGGTTTTGTCACAACTGTACTGTACAGACCAGTCAAGTATTTTGTCACATGTTCAGCATGCATGAACTTGTATGCAGAAAACGGTCAGTTACCATCTCTTCTCTGGGTGAGCTGTTGAACTCGTGACCGGACTGAGGGAACTATCGGTGTGTCGGGTTTGGTTTCCAGCTCTGCTCGGAGTCCAGAGGAAGATGCTTCAGGGCAGCGGTTCTCCTGACCGGCTGCTTCCAGACGGCGCCTCTTCTGACTGTCACTGGTCTCTGAGACAGCAAGACATAGGGGACAGGCATAAGGGACTCCTTCTTCTAAATATATGTATATTTTGCAATTATAAAGGAGGAGGAACCTTGACATTTGTTTAAGCCACAAACAAACCTGGTGCTGAGCAGTTATTGTCCTCTGAATCCGACAGCGCTGCTCTCTGTCTCTTCAAGCCCACATTGTTGCCATTTTCCTCGTCCGCTTCCATATCAAGCTGCAAAAACATTAAGCACTGAATGAGTATTTTTAAGAGGTCCGTTTCACTGATTTGAAGATAAAACTCAAAGTCCATGAACAGAATTAAGCGGTGTCAGCTAGCAATAGTTACTTTCTCAATACAAACAAACCACACCAGAAAATAGCCTGATCAAAATCGAAAGAAATAACTACATGCCAGCCTAAATTTAGCTTTGTAATTTCTACACTGACTACTCCCTTTACCGATTTTCCAAATAGCCGTCATATGTGGTTGTTTTAGCCTGTCTTTGGACATGAAGCTTCATCCCGACCAGGCCTCCTTCGAAAATCAGGTCAGTAAGCTCAGTGACATTTATCTGCTTACAACAAAGTGAAATAAATTTGCAAAATTATAAGTTTTCTATTATTAAATGACACAGGTTATCTCAGCTAAAACTAAGCGTGAAAACGCCCCGTTTAAGCTTGGTTTTGGCTTGGCTCGTTTTTAAAAACAAAAAGACTGCCGACTGTTTGCGCTAGCTCTTCAGCGAAAAACGAAGCATTTACTTAACACAGCGACAGTTTAGTTATCAACGCCAAGTTTTTCTTCCCGTCTCCGAACAACCCGTCACGCTAAAATATACTAGATTAGCACGCTCAACCCATCCACACCCTGGGTCAGCTTGGCTAGCTTTTTTCAAGCTAACCTATCTAAAGTTAACGCTAGTTTAGCTTCGAATTAGCTAACTTAAGCAAAAGAAACCTAGCCTGTTAGCTCGAGTTTGTCTCCATATGTTTCTAAATGGCTCATTTTTTTCTTACCCGAGAAGATATCCGTAAGAAACTACAGGTGTTACACAGGTCAACCCTAACTGACAGAAACCCCGAAACAGTCCTCTCGTTGTTTGCTCTCTTCTTCTAACTTTGAATTTCAGCGGGTCTTCTGACGTCAGAGGAACGAGCGATTGCAGTACCGTAAATATTCATAAAGAGCGCCGATGTGATCTTTGCCGTGCGGCTCCTGTGAGGCGTTAAAATCTGATACTGCATCAGTTCACGTGAAATAGTAGATGACCTCTTTTAGTTAAATACCCACCACTGATTATTTACATATTTGTTTTCCTACTAGTTAATGTAAAAACTGCTTTTGTGGAAATTAGGTGTTTGTATTACCGTAAAAACAGAGTAAACGCGCTGACGGTTGCTGACTTTGGTAAATAAGGTTGTAATAAGCTTTCCCTTCCTGGAAGTTATAAAGTGCACCACATCTTTGCTGTTACAGAACTGTCGCATAGATTTAGATTAATGATTCTCTCAGTGCCCGTCTCTAGTATGTTGTCTGATTGATATTGTTGTGCAGATTCCATTAAAAATATCTAAGCTACACCTATATATATATGAACATCCTTTAATTATTATGCGATTTCTCTGTTTGATGTCCCGCAGACAGAAAAGTCTGCTGTTAAATATTATAAAGCTCTATGACATACATGCAACGAGTAGTTACAAAAATGACCAGTAGGTGTCGCAGGTGTAGGACAGATTGCTTTCAAAGGTAAGGCTTGGTAAGCATCTTTGTAACTTTGAGAAATCTTTATACTAGACAGTATAAAGCTGGTATGAAGGTGGAATTCAGTGAATGAATCTCAGCATCATCAGCTAATGAATCTGTGCTACACTTGATGTAGCCTGACCATGAGCACCACAGCTGCTGTGCACCAGTCACACACTGTTCTGTAGTGTAAACTCCTGACAGTACAGCAAACCAACCTGTTTATCCTGCACTGAAGTATATTTGTGCAACCCTGAAATAACACAAAGTTAGCACACTCCAGTTTGTTTTTCAGCATGATTCACAACATTAAAAAAAATGTCACATGTAAAGACCAAATATTTGATTTAAAAACATGAGGACATATAAGTAAAATTTCAGTTTCCAGTTGATCAGATACGGCTGAGCAGTCCTTACCTTTAAGTGTAGGCTCTCCTCCTCCTTTCCTGTTCTGTCTTTCGTATCTTTTTCCATCTCTGAGTAAAGTTAGTACCGCATCCGCTACTTATCGGCATCTGCACTGGTTCTGGTGATGTGCCAAAAATACGAAAAACACCAGTCCATGTTAACTCCTGACCATAGTGATTAATACAGGAACATGATTGCCTTTGACCTGAAACTGTTTAGGCCCAAATCTGCTGATATTTGAAGGCCTGCAGCGACATGAAACAGTAACTTCCCTTAAATGCGTTAAACCAAAAGCAAGAAGCCTGTTTTAAAAATGTAAGGAGGAGAAAGTCCAGATATTTGTTTATATATGTAGGGAGAAAAAGTAAAAGTTGCCAGAAAAATAAATGCTCAAGTAAAGTACTGATACCTAAAAATTCAACTTAAGCACATTAACGAAGTATTTGTACTTCGTCACGTCTCACCTACTGGACAGTAGTGAAAGTTAAAATGGGCAGAGACAAAGAACTCTGAATTGAAATGATGGCGGTAGAAGTATAACTTGCAAAGGAAAAATCGCTTAGAATCATATTTGTGTGCAAAGTCAGCAAGCTTCAAAGTCAGATGATGTTTGCTAAACTCCACCCTTGATGGTTCAAATCCACAAAAAGCAGCACACCTCAGAGCAGCTGACCATAGAAATGATGTGGCTTATTTCTAATGGAGCCTTTTGTCCACCCTGCCCTGCTACACCAGAACTCAGGATTTCTACAACTACCAAATTCCACTTTAACCCATATGCTGAAGCAGTCAGTGGTGAAAATGTATCTTATAAAGTTGAAAATAATGTAAATTAGTTGAAGTTGCTAAATTATTTCTCCTCCTCAGTTCAGTATGACTGGATTTAAAAGGGAAATTGTTTAATTGTTGTACGTGGGTGAAGTTATTTTGGCGATAGTCAGTTGAAGGTTTTTTTCCCCTGAAAAGTAACTTGCTCCAAGAGCCGACAGCAAACCAGTGACGTCTGAAATGATTTTGCTGACACTGCTTCAGTTGTATGTTTTTCCACACTTACACATTGTAGACAGTTCGTGCGCACTCATCTCACATCGCACGTTTCCAACCACAAACAGTGAGTTACATTCATTTCCTCCCAACTCGAAACTGATTGTGGAATGAAAAACCAAACCACAGACGGACAAATGTTGACCTTTCCATGTAGGTCTAGTCAGACCATCTCTTACACAGTGAGAAATATAGATGAGGATATTGCAATAAAGGAATTAGATATTTTTTATTGTAAAAACTATATGATACAGTACATGGTTATGAACAAATGACCCAGTAATTTATATGACTGTAGACAGATTTGGTTTTAAAAAATAAATAACCCTTTTAAGCCACTTGCATTTATGGAAATTGAATTTCTGTGTCTTTTACTGCATGATGAATGTAATGCATTGTTATAAATATCACTTCCTTGTCCCCGATGTCTGCAGCATAAACCCAGGGAACTGAATTTGAGTGTGAAGTCAGTGAGGTGAGGAGCACAAATGGGCTTAGAAGCAAAATATCATTAATTTGAAGCTCTACTGAGGCATTTGCATTTTCATTTTCATTCTTGCGGTTTTGTTTTTTCATTTTAATCTTCTTTGTGATAGAAAGTCTAACACAAATTATTTCTATTAAGTAGAAACTGGAGGTGGCTGCAGTAATGGCCTAGCAGAGCACCTGAAGGGAGGAAACGCAGCATTTTTTGATGTTCATAGGTTCTAGACTCCAGGTAGACATTTTCCTCAAAGGATTAAAGAGAAGCTTAACATTTACAGTTAGTTTATCTAATTATTTTTGACCAGAAATATTGCTAAACGGGAAACAAACACAGGAAGCAGCAGAGACTTTGGAGCAGAAAGAACTATTTATAGTAGGCGAAATAATTATTTGATTCCTTGCTTAATTTCTAAGTTTGCTCATTTACAAAGAAAGGATTTGATTCCCAAGCAAAACACGACTTAGTACTTGGTAGAGAAGTCCTTGCTGGTGAGCAGAGCGGTAAGATGTTTCTTGGTATTGGTCACCAGGTTTGTACACATCTCATGAGGGATTTTGGCCCAATCCTCCTAACAGAAACTCTCTAAATCCTTTAGTTTTCTTGGCTGCTGCAGGGCAACTCGAAGCTTCAGCTCTCTCCACAAATTTTCTTTAGGACCTAGGTCTGGAGGCTGGCTAGGCTACTCGTTAATGTGAAGGAGGTTCTTGACCAAGATTTTATGGTACATAGTCCGTTGGCCGTTCAAATGTGGTGAAGTCGTCCTATACCCTTAGCAGAAAAACAGCCCCAAAGCATAATGTTTCCACCTCCGCACTTGACTATGAAGAGGGTGTTCTTTGGGCCATACTCAGCATTGCTCTTCTTCCAAACACAGTCGGTCAAGCTGACGCCAAAGAGTTCGATTTGGGTTTCATCTGACCACAGCACTTTCTCCCAAACCATCTCTGAGTCATTTAGATGTTCACTGGTAAACCAAAGCAGTGTGCATTTGCCTTCTTAAGCAGGTGGGACTCCAGGATTTGAAATCCTGTGTCAGATGATTAATCAGCTCCTTCTGTGTAGTTTTGCCACGAGGGAAGATCTTGCATGCAGTGTAAAACAGAGACAGACAGGAAGCAAAACTTTCACAGGACATTAAGAAAAGAAAGTAAAAAGGAGACTGATGATGAATCTAACACTTAATGAGACGAGGAAACAACCCAGCGGAGAGATTCTGGACAAGAATTCCCACGCTAAACATCAAATCCAACGAGCACAGAAATCGACCCTTCAAACACTTAGAGTGAAACCTCAGCAGAACTTTGAACTCAGATATATTCACCAAGAATTCAAACCCCCAAATGACTAATAGAAAAATTATTCAAGTTATGCAACACTCTCTAATCATGTACTAGAATCATGCACTACTTTAGCTCATTACCTGTAAGATGTAAATTGACACTTTATAAAATGTCACTTGTTGAGCTGTTTGAAAAGTTACATATGAAATTACCTGCCACTTTTTGAAAACTTTTTTTAAACATAAAAAAGCACTACTCTTTTTTTTTTTTTTTGCTCACTCCAGTTCTGTTCAGCTAGCAAAACTAAAGTACTGAAACTTTACTTAAACTTGCACCATGAAGGCATCGCAGGGATAAGAAGAGAAGAAGTCAAAGTCAACCATATGTACAGATCATACACAGGAATTTGAAACTGCAGTGCTGCCACGGCCCTCAGAGTTACACTAAAGCAACAGGAAGATAAAAAGATCAAAATCTTATCCACAATACAATCTTATATAAACAACAGTGTTCAACACAGTCCGAGTGTTTGTGGGTAAGAGTTTGTGTGCAAGTGTGGTGGGGGAATCAGTGAAGGGCGATGGTGGAGGTTCAGAGTTTTGTATGTCTGGGGGGTTCAGAGGGAAGAGGTCTGGAAGGTCTGGAATTCGTGTGTGAGAGTCGAGAGGGACAGAGCAGGGAGAGAATTCAGCATCCTGACAGCCTGATGGAAGAAGCTGTCTCTCAGTCTGCTGGTTCTCGCCCGGAGGCTCTTCAGTCTCCTTCCCGATGGCAGCAAACTGAAAAAGTTGTTGGACGGATGAGTGGAGTCACCTGTAATGCAGAGGGCTTTTAGGGTGAGGCGGGTGCAGTAGATGTCCTGGAGGGAGGGAAAAGAAACACCCACGATCCTCTCTGCTGCTCTCACTACCTAATGTAGATTTTTCCGGCAGGACCCAGTGCAGGAGCCATACCACACAGTGATGCTGCTGGTGAGGATACTCTCAACAGTGCCTCTGCAGAAGGTGCTCATAATGGGGGTTGAGGCTCTCACTCTCATCAGTTTATGGAGGAAGTAGAGTCGCTGTTGGGCTTTGCTGTGTCCTTTGACCAGGAGAGATCTTCTGAGATGTGCACACCCAGGAACCTGGTGCTGCTTACCCTCTCCACAGCAGCACCATTGATGGTTAGTGGGGTGTGCAGGGTGTGAGTTCTCCTGAAGTCTGTGATGATCTCCTTAGTTTTCT
>VUQG01020662.1:4618-17810 GCA_015106755.1 Etia nguti | reverse complement strand
AGACTTAAACTCCACTGTCTGATCCACTGTGGTATCTCTCCCTCTCCTTACAAAGGCCCTTATTTTCCTGGCACTAATCTCTGAGAGTTATTGTTAAAAACAATTTTAAATATTTTAAAATATTTTCAGGTTCAGATGAAAATAACACAAACGATACATGAAAACATGTATCCAATTTTATCAGTTACTTTCACTATGCCATTTATATAAGCATGTTTTATCACCCTGTATTGTTTTTCTTTATACTTCATTAAAGTCTCATTTCACAAAGCTCAACGACTCCATCTGACAGTGAATGTAAAAGTGTTTTATGCTGTGGCCTATGTCATCAGTATGCTGGTTATGAAAGTGAGTTAATAGAAGCAGTTGAAGGTGAATGTGCACAATGTGACATAGTAAGACCTTTACAAAGGCATTATCTGAATGTGGTAAACTTCTCTGATCTGCACAAAAGGTTGCATGAATGTAATGTGGTTTATATGCTGCTAAGAGATGGTGGTGACTATCAAAGTGGAGCCAATGAGATTCGATAAGGGAATCAGAGGGGGCATTGTCGTTCAAGGGAATAAAACATACATACATACAACAAAAACCTTTCATAACAGGGAATACCCTCAGATGCATTTTTGTATGTCTGTATTGTCACTGCGCTGGATGAATTTTACTCATCCATCCTCTGCTTTTCTGTTGTGGGAATCCCTCTAAGAATCCTTTCTATATTAAGTACAAGTGATGCATCAGAAACCACTGACATTTAAGTGCACTCTTTTATCTCAAAAAACAAAACAACCCCCCAAAATTCTTCAGCTAGCTGTATATCTGGGCAAGAAAAGAGGAAACAGTGGTGTTTTTTGTTCACACGTAGTTAAAACATTATACATTTTCTTTTTCACAGTACATTTTGTTATACTTTAGTCTTTTGTGTCACATGCACGTGTTTAACGGCAACACGTGTTTCTTAAATTGAGGTCTGCAAAGTGGCACGGTTGAAAGTACGTGCATGAAATGCATCTAAATAGGTTACGGGTGCATCTGTAACCCTGGGTTTTTGTACACATCTAAAAGCAGCGCTGATAAGATCTTGGGAACATCATGAAATCTCCATCAGTTCAGTCTGCACCACGAAAAATTTGCATAGAGATGAGAACTGAGTCACGATGAGCTTGCAACGTAGTTCACCCTGGAGGAGGCAGTAACTTTAGTTGCCATTCTTTGTTTGTAAAGCCCTCAGATGACATTTTTTAGCTAAGAAACCATGAACTTTGACTTTTTACACAAGGAGATAGAGTTGTTTGAGGGCTAGTTTACTCAACAGAAAAGAGGTTCTATATCTGAAAATAGCCATGTTATTAAAACTTCAAAGCTCTCTGCCTACAAAGTACAAAGTGAAAATGTGGTGCAACTGCAGAGTAAAAACAGCACATTCTTAGAAAACTCTCTAGTGTTGCTTGTTCCAGATCTCTGTGACAACATCACTTAAGTAGAAATCTAAACCAAATATTTCTGCCCGTAGAACCAAGACAGTCTGATCCACAATAACAATAAATTCAGCTTCCAGGACACAGAGATTTGACCTCTAAAGCCTCATTTATTGTTTCTTGTTCTGCAGTTAATATTTAGTCGATATTGTAGGCTTTGTGTACATAACCTTAATGTATATTTCTCTCCCTATGTCAGCAAAGTTAACAGTATCTAGCTGCACAATCACCGGAGCTGGAAACGAAGCCAATGCTTCATTCAGACTGCAGTGCCTTGAGTAACTACATGAGGCTGGTTCTATGAGTCAGTCTCCAAAGACTTGCAAATGGAAATAACCAACTTTACAGCAGAAATGATAAAGTTTAAAGCCTGGTAAAAAAGAAGAAGAAGGAGAAAGGTCTCCCTAGCTCATTTCTCCCATAAAATCTGTCCATGGAGTGAATTTTTACATAACTATCCCCTTTAAACTGTACAGAGGCATAAGGCTATTATTATTATTATAGCCTTTGACTGCCAGGTGAATGTGGACACTCACTGTTAGCCAGTAAATTCATTAATATAGACCTCTTGACCTCATGACCTCTTCCTCATGTGCCAAGAGCCAGTCTGTGGGAGTCAGGATTGTGGCCGAGCTGTAGTGGATCAAATACTCAAATTTCACGCAGTGTCATGCAAATCAGTTTATAACTTTTATGTAATGTTTGTTTGTTTTTTTATTTTCAGTTAATTGTCTGTCTCTCTCCATTAAAATGAAACCATCATAAAATTCAGAGACTTTTCATTTCAAGTGAGCAAACTTACAAATTTAGCAGGCGATCAAATAGTTTTCTTTCTTTCTCTTCAGAATTTCAGTGGAATAATCAGTTGCCCACTTTCATTTGTGTAGCTTGGACTTTCGTACAACTACAGTTAAGTTTTTATCAGGTTCAGTAAGAACAGTACATGCTGACTCATAGTGATAAGCATAATATATCTCAAATTTACAGCCTTGTGGTAGAAGCAGCAGGAGTTTTTTGACCCCCAGTCTGGCCTAGTGGTGGGTACTCAAGGACTTACAATTCTTCATTTGGGTTGTGAGTCAGTCTACTATTTTTCCCCATCTGCTTGGGGAAATGTTAAAACACTTACTTTGTGAAAACCACAGACAAAATGTCAGATGTGATTGCGATCAGAACCTGAAAACTAGAGATAACCTGTACAGATATAAACTCTGATTAGACTCTCCCCACTTCCGCTGATTCTAATCTGTCAAATGTCCCCTTACTCTAACTTTCTTCCGCAGTTGCACGAGCGGTGGTTTGAGTGTGCTTTCACAGAGGAAAGTAGAGAAGGTGTCGGGGATTTCTGAATTTTGAGCGGAAAGGTTGATATCACAGAGATTCAAAAGGGATAGGATTTATATTGGATGCAGGGCTGGTCAACATCAGATAAAAACACGACGAAGAAGATCCTCCTCATCCCTCTGCTCGCAGCATCATGAAGACTCTCTGCTTCTCTTTGGGACTGCTGCTGCTCGCAGCCTGCTGCTGTGACGCCATCCGTGAGTGTTTATTCCTTTATGAGTCCTTGCATTTATTTGAAAATTTATAGCTGACATGTTGATACTGACTTTAGTCTTTTACCTTGCTCACAGCGAAAGGTGTAAAGTTCAGCACAGCTCCTGGAATCTGCTGCTTCAACTTTAAAATAAATGCAATACCGGTGAAGTTGGTGTCCTTCGTCACCCAGACGCACAGCGCCTGTCCCAAGAAGGCATACATGTAAGTTTGATATTTTCAAACAGAACTGGTCATGAATAAAGCATAAAAATGAATATGTGAAGTTTAGACAGGCCTTCTGCAAGAACTCAATCAAAGCAGTGTGAATAAAACGATTTTTATGTGCATGTTTTGCAGAGTCCACACTGTCAGAGGAAAAATGATCTGCTACACTGAGACCTTCCAGTGGGCTCAGGACATGTATCGTCTCCACAACACTGAAGGCAGAAGCTAGCCACCACGAAGAGCTTCTATATTATTTCATCAGCTATCAGCTTCAGTTAATAATTGACTGCTTTTTTCAGGCCTTATGGCTTAGCTTCGTATTTGTATTTGTATTTGTATTTGTATTTTTTTTTAAAAATAAAACTGGCTTAAAAATAAACAAAGAAAATGTATGCAAGTTCTCTGAAGAGACTGTTAGACGGTTACGTGAGTGATCAGATGTGCTTTAGGTGTGTTTTTTTTTTTTGTGCAGGTGGAAAAACTGATTGAATGTGTGGTAAAAAGAAATAAGAATACAAAAGTGCTTTTTACTTAGCTGCCTCAAGCTCAAAGCTGTAAAAAGATCTTTATAAACTCATTAAATACAGATCTTTAAAAAACTGTAATCCAATGTTTCTCAGTCTCTTGTTTTCATTTGAAAAACTCTTTGAATCTGTAAAAAAGGTCAAAGGTATTCAGAGATAATAACCAGAGAAGCAGCAAAAACTAGAACTGAATTACCTTTTAAACCAGGTTGGTGCAGCGCCACTTCTGCCTTGGTGTACTGTCAACACAAGCCCACGTTTTAGCAGGTTTCAGTAGTGTCACCAGCAGACACGAGAGCAATTTCTATGAAAAGAGGGTTGCGTGTGCTGATTCAACTGGGGACCGAATTTTTGGCCACAAATTGACTGAATTCCCTACTTGTATACAAAATGATCAAAACTGGCTCCACCTGAAGAAGCAAAATTCAGTTGAATCAATCAATTAATGCTTCTGTATTAGTCTAATAATGCCGTACAATATACAGTGTATAAATCTACTAACCTCATCAGGTTCACGCCATTGTTTTAGGCAGGACTGTAAACATGGCATACACCGTTATTTCGGTACATTTCAGCATGTGAAACTGCAATTTTTACACCTGTGAGGATTTTTTAGTTTTGACACCAAGTAAAATCTTTACATCTAAACCACGGACTAAAAACAGCTGAAGAAAGATGAAAAGATCCTGAACCCAACAGTGACTGCTGGTGTGTGCTACAGGCCTCACAGTCACCTTTTAAAGAAATATATAATAGCTCATTTTACTGGCATGTATGCCATGACTCATCTATAATTCTGGGGTACACTGACATTCGTAAGTGCCTGAGAAAGCATGTAGGGGGATTTAATCTGAAACGAACAAAGACGACCTGCACCAGTCTGCATTTATCGGAACATAGTTAAACCACAAGCTGATCTGTCGTTGTGATAACATCTGCGAGGTTTTAGCTCATACGCTTGTTTCTGTGTGAACATGTACTGATCTTAGGTCATCAGTTGTCTCTGTGTATGTGTGACCACCCCTCAGCAATGACTAGAGTTCAATCTTCACTGATAGCATCAACACAGGCTGCAGACCTGCGGTGCAACACGCAGCATTATCGGTTAAATCTTCAAACACAATTTACTGCAAGCAGCTGGGCAACAACAACACCCACCACCCCAATCTAGGTCACTTATAAGATGAAGAAAAACTTACGCTTACGTAATTAAAAAGTTCAATCAAATAAACCGCTTATAACATTTGGAACGTTTTTTTTTCTTCTGGTGAGACAAGGTTTATTTTGTCATATATTGAAAGTCTACATAAAGGGACTGTTCTTCTCATTTTTTTTTTTGAGAAGGGGGTTTCAGATAATGAGGTGTATGTGCAAGTAATCTCTGTGAGTCAAAAGTTCATACTTTCTAAACGACATTTTGTACCGTGAATCAATCAAAGCTACTCTAGCAGATTTCAGGAATATTAATCTGGAAATCAATAGAAGCTGAACCAGCTCAGGGAGTGAAGGGATGAAGGGAAGCCAATATAGGAGAAATATGCTCTCTCTTTCTAGTCCCTGTCAGTACTCTTGCTGCAGCATTTTGGATTAACTGAAGGCTTTTCAGGGAGTTTTTAGGACATCCTGATAATAATGAATTACAGTAGTCCAGCCTAGAAGTAATAAATGCATGAACTAGTTTTTCAGCGTCACTCTGAGGCAGGATATTTATAATATTAGAGATAATTTTAGATATTGCACAAATGGAAGGAAGCAATCCCACATATTTGTTTAATATGTGCATTGAAGGACATATCCTGGTCAAAAATTACTCCAAGGTTCCTCACAGTGTTACTGGAGGCCAAGGTAATGCCATCCAGAGGAAGCATCTGGTTAGATACCATATTTCAGAGTGCAGCAACTGTAGTTTGATCGGATATAGACTGCCCTGTGACTCGCTGGTAATCTGAATATTCTCTGCAGATTTCAATAAAGTCTCTTCATAACCATATTTTTAAGCAAATAAACTGGATTCTCACTGATGTTACATTGGTTTTTAGTGTTTAGCATAAATCCTTTTAATCAAACTCCCTAGACAGTTCATTAGTTATATGCTACTCGGACCGTCTTTTGCTCTCAGAGTTTCTGTGATTTTTTGTGTCATATATTTAGGAAACTGCTGAAAACATTTCTCAGAGAATTTGGTCCGTGTTGACGTCAGAGCGTCACACAGTTGATCAGCTGCACATCCATGATGTGACTCGTTTGTTCCACCACATCCCATGTTCAGGTAGAGTGTAAAGTTTAAAAGATGCTCAGTTAGTACCCAAAGTGGGGCCCAAAGTGTGCCCAGAAAATATCCCCCACACTATTACACCAGCAGCAGCCTGAACCATTGATATCAGGCAGGATGGAGCCGTGCTTTCATTCTGCTTACACCAAATTCTGACCCTACCATCTGATTGTCAAAGCAGAAACTGAGACTCATCAGACCAGGAAACAATTTTTCACTCATCTATTTTGACATATGGTGCATTGAGAGATGCTCTTCTACATACGTTGGTAACGATGTAACGAGTGGTCCTTTGAGTTACTGTTGCTTTCCTATTAGTTGAAGCAGTTTGACCATTTTGTTCTGACCTTCAGGATCTAATAAAGCATATTCTCCCAGAAAACTGCTGCTCACTCGATATTTTATTTTTTCTGAGCATTCTCTGTAAACCCCAGAAATGGTTGTGTGGGAAAATCTCAGCAGATCAGCAGTTTCTGAAATACTCAGACCTGTCCGGCACCAACAACCAGGCCACTTTCAAAGTTGTTAAAGTCAGATTTTTTCTCCATTCCGATGCTCAGTTTGAACTTCAGCAAGTCACATCACCCTAGTGACCCAGATAATGGAGAAGAAGCCTCTAACATGTTAATACTGTCAGAGGGTTTATTTGAATCTAAACCACCATCTTTCCATAATGAACCACAGAGGAGGAATCCAAATGCAGGACAAAAAACACGTAGAAAGAGTAAAATCCAAATCTTTAACCCAAGACACAGGTCAAGACATTAGCAGGTTATAATGTTAGAGCAAAGAGCTGCAAACATGAGAATCACAGGCAGGCTGGAGTGCAACTATAACAAGACAGAGTAAGGAGATTAATTAGTAATGGGAAAAAGGTGTTGCACAAAAAGGGCAGGAAAGAGGACACAAGTTAAATAGACATTTTACAAGTTGCAAATAAATTGCTTCTAAACAAACAGAGAGATGAATAAAAGATAAAAATATTTACTTTTCAATTGGATTTAATTGTGATATTGCCATGTGAACATGAATAAACCCCCAGAACCAGACACAGGGTGGGCATCTGGCTGGCCATCCTTTGATGTGGTTTCTTGGTTAGGGTTAGAGATCACTGTGGTCTCAAAAAAAGGAAAAAGAATAAACATTTTTACACTGCATGTCTTTAAATTTTATTAAAAAGACTGTATGTGTCTAACTTGAACTAGGATGCCTTTGTTGCTTAAAATACATGCATCTCATATGCAGCTCAGAAATGTTTTTATATCATTGTACGAAAAACTGTTTAGTAATAAAAAACGTATTTTTAAAATACGCTTTGTGGGCAGATGCTTGTATGCGTTGTCTGATGATTCTCCCCCAGACCATCACTGTAACCTGCATACAGCAAGGTGCAGAAAGTGATGATTAAGGACTATTGGTGACAGTTATGAAACAACATTAGAGGTTTAATGGTGGAAACATTATGACTATGTATGATGTAAAGACAATGCAAAAGCTTTGCAGAATGAGTGGTTTGTCTGACCTTGTTTTATCACACAATCAGAGTGGCGGTGAGCCCCTCAAACTTCCTGTTGCCTTATATTTGTTGTTAATTTTTTTTCCACTTTTCTTAGAACGGCTTTGAATATGCAGATGAGGACATGTGAGCATGTCAGACTTAAGCCGAGGTAAGCAGGACAAATCACTTCAAATAACATTTGAAACACCAGGATCATCAGGTCTACAGCGAAGTCAACATGAAGACTCTCAGCCTGACAGTGGGACTGCTGCTCGTGCTGTTCACTGTTTACTACTGCGACGCCTCACGTAAGTCTGTTAGTCTACTTCCTGCTTCAGACTGGAGGGATTTTCTACTGTGAACATGAAATTCTGAATTTTTCTGTATTTTAGTGATTAAAACAAAAATGAAGCAAATTATTATCTCAGGGAAATTACAAATGATTGAAAGGGTTTTTATGTATATATATTTTAAAAATTCCCCTCTTGCCCCTGTGGTGGTCTAAGCTCGGATCCTCTACCAGGACTATATTATATATATATTTGTGTGTGCATGTGTATACAATTATATTTATAAATATGCAATATATATGCAATTTTTACTATTTTTGTTGCATATTTCTGCAATGTAGCTGTGTCCAGCATCTAATTTTGCCCTGAAATATTGTGTGTTATTTAATATTACTGTCCGAGTGTAAAAAGGTATCATTAGCATGAGCTAAAATAAATGTAACCATTTTCTTTTAAAATCTTCTGTCACATAAAAATAACACAAAAAAGATTTAAATTTTAAATCATATTAAAAAATAATAAAAAATTTAAAAAATCCCAGAAAACTGTTGCTAAAACCTTAGCTTGCCTAGGGTAGCAGTACGTCTTTAGCTAGCGACTAATTAAAAAAAATGTGATTTATTGTGGTTATATCCATTTAAATAAAATACTAAATATATATATATATATATATATATATATATATATATATATTTAAAACAATATTTTCCTAAGACACATAATTATCTCAGCTGGATTATAAGTAGAAGAAGACAGAGTTTGTTAGTGGCAGTTTAATCTTTGTCCAAACACAAGTGCAACAGCTGGGCCATCAAACTCATTTATATTCATAAAGACCAATAATGATCTCAAGTTTCCTTGTAGCACCTAAAAAATGTGTTATTGCGTATCAATCCAGGCGATTAACAGCCCGAGAAATAAAAATTCATCAGACAAACATTTGCACTTCCTGCTCTTCTGCATTCCATGCATCTACTGTCATTTAATATTTTAAATTACATACATATATTATACTTTATATGCTCACACACTAGTATCTGCACAACAGAAAAAGCAGCAAACTGAATAAAAAAGCCTTACTCAGTTTAAAAAAATAAAACATCTTACACTAGGACATAAAATATGAGCCTTCAAACTGTAAGTTTTGTTTAGATATAAATTGAAAACAAGTTGCGAGATTGAGACGTAGCACTAAAACATCCCCTGTGTTTTTCTCTTACAGCTTCTGGAATGGGTTTAGTGCCACCTGATCTTTGCTGTTTTAAATTCTTTGATAAAAGGATCCCAAAGGCGCACATCGTCTCCATCAGAAGAACTCACAGCAAATGTTTAACAGAAGCTTTTGTGTAAGTTCTACTTCAACATCTCTTTGCTACTCTCACTAATATTTTCAAAGTAATGTATTATCCTTCATTTCTATGAAGAATAAAATCTGTGATATGAGAACAAAATAATGACACAGATTTTTCTGCAGGATCAAGACGCCCAGAGGCGATTACTGTGTGAGACAGAGTGACGAGTGGGCAATGGAAGAGTTTGTCAAACGCCACAATTAAGACATGAAGAATCTACCATGACCCCAATGACCAGCAACCAGCGCTGGAGTTTTAGCCTCTTAGTACTTTACATGCTTAATTAGTCTTACTATTGTTGAAGTGAGGATACTTTTATTTTGCATTTATCAGCTTAATTATTAGCATAAGTTTAGTAAAAAGTTGCATCTCTGAAAAGGGAATTTGAGTATTTGGTATTTGTTTGTCTCTCGTTCACTTTGGCAGCAGGACTTTAAAGATTTACAGATTGAAATTTTAACATCACAGAAGAGCAAGAGTTCTTGTTTAGTTAATGAATTCTGCCTGAATACTTGTTTTTTTGTAGTGCAGTGTTACTGATACGAGTGCTGACCAGGACAAAAATGTAGCAGGCACAGAAATGTGCTAATTTATGTCTCTTTGATTCGTGCCGACCTGAGAACAGATAATATGTCAAGCCTGGTTAAATCAGATTATTCCTGCAAGAGCTTCATGTGATGACGATAGTCTTTCAAGTTGTAGTCATGTGGTAACAGTGATAAAAAGTTCTTCCATAATAACATGAACAGTTATCCTGCTGCAATATGAATCGTTCTCCACAAAGATCTAAATCACTGCTGGAGGACATCGCTGAAGAATGGAGGGCTGCTTCTCCTCAGTCAGGGTGTAGCTGATTTAGTTCAGTCCATCTTCTCACCACCGTGTTTCACTGTAGGTTTGATCCACTGTGGTATCAATCCCTCTCCTTACATATGCCCTTATTTTCCTGCCGCTAATATCTAACTGAGAGTTATCATTAAAAACAATTTTAAATTATTTTGATGCCTCAGACTTTCAAATGATTTCCACATTCAGATAAAAATAGTGCACGTATTAAATGCATTCTCAGACTTTTGGATCCGGCTATTGATATATAATATAGTATATATAATATAATATAATATATAAATATATATTATATTATATATATATAAATATATATATATATATAATGTCTCCAGTCATTTTACCATTTGCTTTCACTGTGCCATTGTTATGCAGATACAGTATGTCCAAAGCATTTATATATCTCTGTATATTGTTTTTCTTTATTCTTCATTAAAGTTGCATTTGACAAAGCTCATCGACTCTGTCTGACAGTGAATGTACAACTGTGTTTTTATGCTGTGGCCTTCTTTTTTAAATTCATCAGAATAGCGAATAAAATCAATAAAATATCCAACATAAACTTTAAAATATGCTCGCTTTCCTTTAAAATACAACAAAATTTCAACTATAAAAATGTCATTTTAGAAAAACTTTATAGCAACAATCACAAGGGTGCTGAATTTCTCTTCTTGTGTCCAAGTTCATTTACGCTTGTTGTATTTGTGTAGGTGCTTGTTAGTGGTGAGTGCTGCACATTCATGCCCGTGGGACTCATTGAGATACTCTCAGACACTGAGCCATGGCTCTGTGCAACATACAGAGATTTCTGCATCTCTTGGCATTCAGTAACACTTTGTATATAGTTTATTTTATGGCAATGGCACTTTTTATTTAGCTAGCACATTTCATTACAAGCAAACTCAATGTGCTTAACACAGAAGAACATAAAAACCCATGTCGGTTTACAATGCCAAAGGCAGAGAAAACAGCAAAATATAATAAAACTGTTCTGCCATGATGGGTCATCAAAGTCTAATCTCCAAATACATTAACTCCTCTATCTCAATAAATCATGTTTAAATTCTTCCAAGTGATCTCTCCTAATTGAAATATTTCTTAATGATAGAAAGCAGTTCTCGTAATCTTATTGCTGTGATGATCAAAACTGAGAATGATACCAATTCCTGACTTGCTGACTGTATCCCAGAGACAGAGATGATAAATATGAAAAAAATTGCCTCTGACTTCCTGTAACAGCAACTAGTATTTCTGTCTTTTCTCTGTTTAGTTCTAAAAAGTTTCGAGACATCCAGAAGTTAATGTAATCAGTTTAGCTTATAAGTTTGTGGACAGAGGTTATCAGAGGAACGCGATAAGTACAACTGTGTATCTTCTGCATAAGAATGGTAGGCTATATGATGATTCTTTATGGCCATACTTAGTGGAAGCATGTAAAGGTTAAATAGTAATGGACCCAGGACAAACCCTTGAGGAACCCCTCGTTGAATTTTCATTTGTGCAGATCGAAAACTGCTAGTTGAGACATAAAAACTTTAAAACCCTTTAGATACAAAGAGAGGCATCATCAAAAACCGGACTTGTTAAACCAGCTGTGTCATGATGCCTTTTAATTGGAATGTCAGTGCCGAAAACAGCAGTGAGATCAAGAAGGATTCAAATCAAAACTTTTAGTGAGTCACTATTGATCTTTAGGTCATTGATGACATTAGCAAGAGTTGTTTCTGTGCTATGATTGGTTCTGAACCCTGACTGGTACAGTCACAAAGACTGTGAGAAAAAAAGGTATTTATTTTATTTGTCATAATATTGTTGTCAAATATTTTTCTGAGGAAAGAAATATTAGAAATTATTGTGTAATGCTCATTACTAAACTGTAAATTTTGTATTTTTAAAGTTTGCATTTCAAATTATATTTTTACGTCTGATAGCACTGCATACAACCTTATAAAGCATAATGTTTAACTTGGTATTTAATATTGCACTGTAATATATCCTTACATGTTCTACTTGTAACTACAGTGCAACATAAAAATAATTCATTTAGAGAAATAGTTTTATGTCATTTACCATGGCACACTGTTTCATTACAACACAACGACTTCCTTTTGCCCAACGTGTAACGACACACAGTCAGGGTCATTGCATTTCATAAGCTGGTTTGCACTGAATTACAGGATTTCTAGTATGAGTGGTGGGACTGCCACATAATAATGGGCCACGATTAATTGACACATCAAGCTATATCATTACATCCAGCCTGTGGGCCTTGGGTTTAACATGTGTGGCATACACCGAAATGGCCTCGTCACCTTTATAAGCTTTGATCTTCACTAGTTAAAATTGAGAGAACCCCAGCGTCCTCAGATGCCTTCCGGTGAATTCACTGCTTCTGATGAGTCATTTCTGTCTTCTTGATTTGTGTTAAGCTGTATTTTGTCAGTGTGAAGAACCTCAAGATGCTGTTTACACTTTGTACAGGCAAGTTTTTGTTGATATAACCTTGCTGAAGACAGCCAGAGCAGTGTTATTTTGTCACTGTGCTTCTTTTTCTTAAATGAACTACAGTGTAAAGTGTGATTGATCTTGCACCAAAAACAAGAAGCATGAGACTGAATGTCTTTACACTGAGTATACTGAAAGGTGGTAGTGGAAACCATTCAAATGGATTTAGCTTTAGTGGGCAGGTTTTTCTGTGTTTTCTGTCCTATTAGTGCAAGAAGTCTTTGACTGTTGAAATGGTTTAATGTCCTTCTGATAACTGCATGAAGAAGCCGAGCAAATGTCTGACTTTTCCCAAACCAAACGCACTCTGGAGCACAAACCTTCACCGAGGCGGCTGTACTTTCAAAATGATGTTTACTTTGTTTACACAAGTATTATATAGGAGTAGGTAATGATAATGGTTATTGCTTTATAAATAACTGGACATGAATAGCTTGAGATCAATAAAAATTTAAAAGTGAGGTCAGAGGTCAAATGTGACATGATATTTGGATGGAAGTAGAAGAATCATTCGCCATATGCTTATATGCCAGGGGAGGCCAAGTCCAGGCCTCGAGGGCCGGTGTCCTGCGGGTTTTAGATATCACCCTGGGTCAACACACCTGAATCAAATGATTAGTACATTACCAGGCCTCTGGAGAACTTCAAGACATGTTGAGGAGG
>VUQG01020661.1:0-12832 GCA_015106755.1 Etia nguti | reverse complement strand
TGATGACTTCTGGTAGAACAATCAAAGCAAATTTGGTCAATTCCCTCTCCAATTACCAGTCCCCCCCTGACAGAGGCTCCTTTCATTGCTTTGACAATAGAACAGCATGCTCTTAGTCATATGGACTGAGATCTTGTGACGTGGTAATAAGCCAAGCTAAATAAAGACAAGGCGAGTTCCACATGCAATACAATGTGACACTTTTAACAACCAGGTTCACAGGCATGACCTGGGGTGGGGTGTGGGGGGTGGGGATGCCCAGAGCTTGTGGAAATAAAGGCATCGGCAGTTTTTAAGCTTATGTGTTTTCCCAAGAAAACGCACTTTCAAATTTCACTTTGCCGCCATGGTGAATATTTGTCTTCGGAACAAAAGGAGGGAAGCCAGGCAGACTGGACTTTGCCAGGGTTTAACAAACTGTACACCTGATTGCAAAGGAAAAGAAAAAAAATAGGAGATAATAGCAAAATAAATTAGATAACAACCCAAATGAATAGAGTCCCAAAATGAATTCTTTTTAGGCTTCTCCAAATATTTTTCAAGAAAAATAGACAAGCTTTCTTGTCATTTCTTTAAGTACTCAGGAATAGTTCTCCAGGCTTCTTGGAGGACATTCAAAGCTCTTCTTTGGATGTTTTTGCCTTTTGTTGTGTTCTCTGCCAAGATTATCCCACACTGCTTCAATAATGATGAGGTCCGGGCTATGGGGAGGCCAATCCATGACTAATAATGGTTCATTTTGTGTTTTTCTATCCAGATATGCTTTTACTGCACTGGCAGTCCATCCAAAAAAATGAAGCTGTTGTCAGTCAGACAACGGATGATATAGCATGGTGGATCCAAATCTGAAATTACTTACTGGTAGTACTTTTCTGTGTTTTGTGATGTTGGGGATCTCTCAGTTTTGACAAGGTCCCCAACATTACTGGATGAAACCAAGCCCCAAACATGACACAGCCTCCACCATGGTTTACACATGGCTGTAGATTAAACTGCAATCTACGATTTGATTTGAACCACATTTGGATTCAACACTCCATAAGACCTGTTGCCACTGATTTTCATGCCACTTCTTTTGTAATTTATCATACCTTAGCCTTTTTTTTGACAGCCATTCTTCCACTGACAACATTTCTGAGAGGCCTCAGGGAACAGTAGATGGATGTGCTGAAGGACCTGCATCTGTCAGGTCCTGTGTCAGTTCTTTGCTGTATATCTTCCTATTTCTTAAGGACATGACTTTCAGATACATTTCTGCTTCTTTGGTCTTCCACTTGTCTCGTTTCCTCAAAACAATGGTCCACGCCTTAAGTTAGGTGGCTTTTTATGCTTAATGTGATTCATAGGTCAGTGCTAAGTGGTTTAACAAACAAACAACAACAAAGCAAACAAAAAACAACAACAACATTCCTCTGCAAATGGTCAGGTACAAGGACTGGACTGAAAATGAGTGGAAAAAGTAGCCAATGTCCAAAGAAAAACTTTGAAAGACCTTCAGAAGGTCTTGAACTATTGCTCAAGAGCACTTAAAAAAATAAAAAATAATTCTGGCGCATTGGAAACAAAACTAAAGCAATTCAGAAGTGGTGCAAGACTTTTGCACAGCACTTTGCAATCACTTACATTTGACCAATTTTAGTTTTACTCACACTCGTGCATAAATGAGCCACTCAGTGTGAGCCGAATTGTCAGTCTCAAGGTGGTAACTAAGAGGGTCCAAGAAATCAAATCTGAGGACTGCGCACTTTTTGGAAGAAGGCATGCCAAACTTTTGCTGAACAACTGAATTTGTCCTACCGACAGAGATGAGCTGCCTCCGAGCGTCCCGAAAGGAAACTCGCTGATATAGAGCAATACTGACACTTCTGGAATAAAACACACACAAAGCTGATGATATCGGGCATGCCTATGATGAAATTTACGTCTAAGTCTTACCTGCAAGTTTGCAAGCCAGCAGCTCCGCCCACTCCAAGCTAATTAACAGGACCCAGCCAAGAGCTAGTGCTACCTCCTCTTTCTCACATTTCTCCTTCTTCATTCTGCAGCAGATTAAACTGTACACAGCCCTGTCCCCTGGATTATGTTTGTTGACATTATTCCAGTAATAAGTTCCAAGGTGACTGCGCGAACTGAGATTTGTATTGTGTTGTCCAAAGTATTCCTCACTTTTAGCAGCTGTGTCTATTTCTTAGTCTTTGTGAGTTGGCCTCGAAGGATGCACCTCCTGGTGCTGGACTCCAGGCATATGAAATATTTCCATTCATTTACTCTACCAGTTGATTTTGCAGGATTTGCTCAGGTGTCCTACCCCGTAGATCGCCAACAAAAGGGACACAGTGGCATCTAGTGGTGGAATAATTCAGTGCAGAAGATCCACATCCCATTTACAAAATAAATGAAAAATTATATTGTAAATAAGTGTTCAGAATATTAAAAAAAAGAAAATACAAAAAACACTTCAAATATTGTACATTTTTGACACACTCATTGTATTTTCTCTGTTCTGAAGAGATAATATGAAAGATGAGGATAAAAATTACATTTTGCAGGTTCTCTGTTGGGCTTACACAAAGGCCTAAACACACTTAAACTCCTCACTAATCAAAAAATACAAAATACATATACACAATTTATAGCATACTGTACATTCCATACATTATAATGTCTACATTAAATATTTTATCATCCAAAGCAACAGACACTGCACAAGAGAGGTAAAGAAGAGAGTTGAGGCAATGGGTGGCGACGAGTGTCCGGGTTGATTTGTGACAGAAGGATAGCAGCAAGAGCAAAAGGGAAGCTTTTAGAAGATGGTGAGACCTGCTATGATGTATGTTGTGTGGTTTGGAGGCAGTGAGACTGACAGAAAGACAGAAGGCTGAGCTGAAGTTAAGATTTCCACTGGGACTGATCAGGATGTAGAAGACTGGAAATGAGTTGGTGGATTGTGGAAAGTAAAAATCACAATGATTTAGTGGTCATTAAAATGTGTTCAGAATTTGCAAACTGATAGTGATTCATCTCATAAATCCGGACACACTGCTCCCTATAAAAACTGTCTTTATAATTAAAAACTAATGGTATCGGCAATACTGGCCCTGTATTTACTTGGAATCAGACTGTTAACATAATTTGCAGGAGCACTACTATGTAGCTACTTAGCAGCTATTCTATTAAAAATTATTAATTATATTTGATAATTGATTCCAGTTTGGCTGTGTTTTACAACATTCGTAGTCAATGTGTGATTATTTAAAATCAAAAACTTCCTTTTCCTTCGCAACATAAGAACAATTCTGAGCCCAAACCTTTCAGTGATAGTTAATGAGCAAGATGCATTTTATACTTCTTTTGTCATCTATGTACAAAGATGGTTATCAGGACAGATAGATGGAAACAGTTTTAAGTGACAAAGGTTATCAGCTGGGCCTGACATCACAGTTGTTTGGAAGTCTTAGATATCCGTTCATATCCACTTGTATGGACTAAAAAGCAGTTCATAGCTGTTTTAGTGAAGATAAAAAGCACACGTCCTTGATGGTTGGGTCAGTTCTGCGAACAGCTCAGACTGTGACTGCAGACTGGGTGTGTTTGGGACTATCTCTGCAGTACAGACAAAACTTTGAAACGAATGTACTGATGCATACTTCCAGAGTGGGGAGCTCTACCACTGATCTAGTAGGTTTCAAACTGCAGAAGACGAGCAGGCTATTTAGATAAAACAGGACAAAAGCCTATGTGTAAGTGCCATTTGGATTCCCATCGGAACAACCTACATGCGCAGGTTTACACTGGCATAAATCATCGCTAATGCATCTCATCGCACAGTGCATGCCCCATACATTTCTTCCATCCACTCCTCGGCCACTGACAGCCATATTGTACATCTCTACAGTTAGCTGTGTCAGGTTTGCGAGGAAAACTGCAGACATGGGCGGATATCTGTGTTTTTTCTTCAAAATAAAGTTCGAGCTGAAGGGCTGAAAGTGGTCTGCAGGTTACCTAATTCTCTTACATATTTAAATTTTCTGGAAACACTTGTATGGAAACATTAGTGAAAATGACTGTGGGGGGTTGATTTAGTCCCACTATTAACTATTAATTACTGCTTGTGTTTTTAGTCATGTTTTCCTCATTCATTTTTTTGTGTTTTTCCCCTTAAACTTGTTTTTGTCAGCGAAATTTAGCAATAAGGCAGGAAATTACAAAAACCAAAAAGATAATGCACATTATATTTAAAAAAAAAAATGTATAGACTCATGCTTTAAAAATAAACCCTAATCGAACAATAGAGTAAAAATAATAAAGAAAACAATAAAACTTCAGTTTAAAATAAGTATTAAATATTCAGGATCATTGCAATGTGAAAGATGTTGGCTGTTTTATATGCAAAGGTACGGAAGATATAAAATCTAAGAGTATGTTTACAAACTGTAAGGGGTCTATATCGACAGATGTAAACCGCCTTATGATAATCTTGCCCAGTTAGTTATTTGCGATGTAGTGAATCGCTCGATGCTTTTATTTTTATAGTTAAAACCGGAAGTTGTGTTACTTTATTCTGGCTGGCTCTACACCGACTCCCCCCCAAATCGCCTTATGGTTTAGACTTGAAGGGTTTTTCCATGTCTGCGGGAATTTATAACGGCAGACGCACTGAGAGACAAGCAACCGGAGTAAAAAGGCATTTTTCATCGTGAATATTTTGCTACAGTTGAAGATACGAGGCTCTTCTATCAAATTAAAGACACACATCGTCCCCCGGTGAGTTGCCTCTCCCCAAAAAGAGAGGAGCTTCTCTTCAACTTTGATACCGTAGCGGATTTCCTCGTGTTCGACTGATTCATGTGTCACAGAAGGGCCGACTTCTGTCAAGTTGTGCCCCTTAAACTGTGTGTAAACGCACCCCACTCTGCTTTACGTAGTCTTAAGTTGGAATTTGTTAAAATATTTATTTTATATTTATTCGTTTTAGTGGCAAGTGTGGCGAATAAATGAGGGCTAACATTTTTTTAAGGCGTTAAAACTTCACGAGCACGAGCGAGGCAACCGTCTGCTAGGCTCGTCCCGTTATGCGGACTACACCCACTAGCTTGATAATGTCAGCCTCTCAACGAGCAAACTTTGGACGTCATGAAGACCATTTTTGGGGGATATAGTGACTAACGTTAGGGTTCCTTTGGGATAAATTTATAAAATTGGGATTTGATGCCTCTGCCTTATTTTTTTCCCCGTTGTGCTATGCTTGCGGAGCAAATAATTTAGACGTTAAATTTTGGTTATACTTCAACGTAACGGAAACCAACAACTCTCGGCGGGTAAAGCTAATTGCTCACAAGCTACAAGTGGGTTTCACTTTATCAGGACTACAAACGCTACAGCTCCGATGTTTAGTGGGCTTTACAAATTCTAATTTTTATATCACACATTCTATAAAGCAGAAGTATCGCACGATTACAGTCGTACAGGGAAACTACCATTGTTCCTAATTCTTTCTTTAATTTCCAAAACTGAGAAGAGTGGTGGAACTAGTCGATTTGTATCCTGAACTGGCACCGCAAAATAGTTGAGACTAAAATGTAATGGCTGCTAAAAGTGTTTTTAAACCCATGCCAGACACCTGGCTGCTCTCCGTTTGTATTAAATGGCCTTTAGCAAGCTTATGTCAGTCGTATTGTACATTTCTCCATTCAGTCAGGCTGGGGTGTATTATTACGCTTTACGAAGTTTAGTTTCATACCATTAAACCATACTGAAACTCCTACATGTGATTCACACGAGAGAAACTCTTGAGTTTCCCTGGATGCTTTCACTATCCTATTTAAGTTAATCATGGGTCATTACCATTCTATTTCAGGCTTGTGTTTCTAGTAAAGTATACCTGGTGCTTTGACACATTGCTTTACATTGTGCACCGCCTCTGCTTTGTTTTCTGCAGTCGATAGTAGAAAAAACGTAAAGCAATCTGGTTGTGAATGGATGGAGTCCTCTGTAGTTCACCATCTGAAAATGATTGCTCTTGGACGTCAGCAAGAAAACTGTTGATTGCCATGTTTCTGTCCTATCAGTTCTTTTGCCATGAGAGTGCATGGTCTTTGTCATGTAAACCTTTTATTTTATTTTGTTTTATTTTATTTTATGTGTTGCAGTACAAAGCCTCGATTGTCTTACAACCTTCTCTCCTGCAGAATTGTTTAAAGTAGTGTTCTCATTGCACTTCTGCAATAGTTACCGTATGTACACTTAAGAAAAGTGGTTTTACATGTTGTGATTGAATGCAAAACCGCATCTCTGTGCCTATGGCTGTTTTGGGGGTTTTGTGGCTTGTAGTCATTAACAGATTTGGCAATAAGATTCCTTTCAGTGTTTCTCGGTGCTTTCCTTTAGTTGTTATTTCTGCTTTTTCTGATGTACAGATTTATCATCCACAGGCCTGAATTTAGAGCTTGACAGAACAATCTTGTTCTAATAATACTAATTTGTCACATTTAGGAAATAATGTTGGCTAAATGTAACAGATGTTTGCTGAAATTAAATGGTAGTGTTTCTTGTCAGATCGCTGAGTGACAGAATACCAAAAACAATAAAATAAATACTGTGCTCGGACAGCAATTGTTTAGAAGTTTTGACTTCTTGTAGAAATCAGCCTTGTTACTCTGATGCCAATCTTTGCAACCCCTCCAATCAAGCTGAAACTGTTGTATGAATGAATAGGGAGAAGGCCATAACTTTTATTTGAGTGTTCATTGGGACATAACTAGGGTTTTTCATCCATATTAATTTTGGTGCCGCTTAAAGAGATTTAGGTCTTTTTTTAAACAAAGGGAAACCACCAGGAATGTGATGAAAATATTTTTAACCATTGTTATCAAATGGCCAACAAATAAGAGTAAAATGCTTAAGACTATTTACCCTGACTTTATGTGACATTATATACAGTCTGTGGGGCCATACATGCCTAGCCACCACCCACAAAGGGTGTTTAACCCGCTAGTGCTGCATAGGTCTCTGGCTCATCCTGTGAGATCACTTGGCAAAACCCAGGCTACTTTACATTATGTATATGGTTAATCAAAAAAATCAACAAGCGCACATACCTACAGCTAGATTGGGATGGTAACTTCATGCATCAGTGCAAATAGGCTTCCTTGTTCTTGATTTGGTCTTCTGTGGCTAGAATCAGTAGCTCTTTATAATGTCTCTGGCTTCACCCATGAACACTGGGGGCTTATGTTACAAAATGTTTCCTTCTTTTTTTTCAGGTCCTGTGATAAAGGTCTTTCTGCCGTCCTGTGACGGGTTTTTCCTCTCAGCTGTTGGGTGTAAGGAGGAGAGGAAGCAAAGATGCCTAAGCCGGTAAGGGACTGACATTCAACTTCAAGCTGCTTTTGTCTACAGATTATTACAGTAATGCAGCATTAGGGGAAGAAACCAGAAAAACTTCTTATTTCTTTGCCAGTTAAATATGATTGTTTGATGGACATAATGTGGCTGGTTCAGGAAGTATGATATGAATCAGGCACGTGAAAGTGGCTTGTTTTTCTTTCCTGCCAGTTCTGCTCATATAAACTGACTCTTTAGAGCTGCTCTCGACTTGTCATAACAGTCGGCACGCTCTGCTACTGAAATCCTCATTTTGAATAATCTGGAAAGTGACAGTTTCATCCCCACGGCTGCTCCCACTCCTCATACGCCTCTTCCAAGTAAACAACAGCCAGAGTGTGAAGTGAACTGCCTGGCCCACAGGCCTCACAACTGCAACACTGCTGCCATTGTTGCTTAAAGGGTGGAGAGAATGCCAGACTCCTAGGATGTGAACAACGCCAAAAGAAAAACCAATTTGATGCAGTCCCTTCATGGCTGTCTGCTTCCCACCGTTGCTGCTTTTCCATCATGAACAGACTTGGCAAGTGCAGGAAGTAGTCTGGGGATATTAAACGATGCCGAGTTATGCCACTTTTGGGTAGTCCACCCACCAATGATGCAGGTTTACTCAACACTGGACCAAGTCGTGAGACAGCCGTCACCCTTCTTCTAAATGTTGACAAACTATTCATGTAGTAACTGTCAGAGAAAAGTTGACTTTCAGTTTCACTTCTCTCTTTCCATGGTGTTTTTAATCATCTCTATCAGTGTATTTATTTAGCCAGCATTTTGGCATCCAATCAGTGTCCAACCCTGTGGTCTTCCCAGTGCAGTAAGAGATTTATGGCAGCTATACTGTGTAATTTGTATTTTTAGTTGCCCAATTCAACTTAATTTGATACTAAATTTGCATTCTGTGTCTTGCTTGGACAAAAATCAAAATCCAGTTGCTGAAGATTGCATCAGAAACTTTCCAAGGAAATGGCAACGAGTTCCAGGCCGTCCCACAAGTGAAACACATCTCTTGTCTGGCTCTTTAGGCAGTGGGTGTTTGTGTGTGTCCTTGGGTGAGTTAGGAAGATACAAAAGAAGGACAGCCAGGCACTGATGTCATCTTTCACTTCCCCCTCTCGTCCCCTGAGTCACCAGGGCAAAATCCCAAAAACGACTTCTGGGACAGCACGCCACTTTGCTGAGAGTGACGTTTGTGTCAAAGACAATATCTGACAGAGAAAGTGCAGCTTGTCGCAGGGAAGCGCTGACATAATAAACAGAGGAAACAAAAGCAGGGTCCATCAGACATGACCTCCTCTGGGACTAGTGTATGACATAAAAACCTTTTGGAACAGTCTCTTATATCTGACTGTCAGTATTCATATGCAAGCTTGAAAATATTTGCAGGGGTCAGTGACAGAGTTGGCTGACTTAGAAGAGAGTACATTTTCAGTACTTTTTTTCAGTCACAGGACTCTGCAGATTTTCAAAGTTTATTTTAAAACAGAAACAAATGTTTTTGTTCACAGTAAGGCTTTTACAGTCACCCATGTAGACGCCCTGTTAAGTTATCTTGGCGAAAAAGTTGACACGTTTTTAAGAAAATGCACCAAGGCTGCAAGCAAGTTTTTTTTTTTTTTTTGGTAGTTGAAGAATCATTGATTGGTTAATAGAGCTATTTTTAAATAGATGGTGATTAACTGATCATGAATCGGATGTAAGTATCCTTATACTCAGCCCTAATTGGGCGACATGAGGAACATCTAATATCACAATCTTTTTTGGCTATATCACGATATATGATATATTTCACGGTATGTTTAAATAACCTCCAAAAACAAATGTTATTTTTTACTATATAGTGCCTGAAATTGCACTGGTATACTCATTCAAGTCAACCATTCAATATTTTTTCTACTTTAAATACAAAAAATCAGAATGAATTGAAATGTCATAACATATAATAATGGTAAAATAAAAAATGCGATAACATCAAAAGACAGAGACACAAGTCTAGACAGTGACTATAAAAACGACTGACCAAGAACAGTCACGAGTATCACAGCTGGTTTATTTAACGTTTTCTTTGATGTGTGGAGAGACGTTGACATGCCGAGTTTAAAACAGTCTTAATTTTGCAGTGGATGACTTTTCAGCTGGTGAAATAAATTCATGGTTATGTTACCATTTGCTGCAATAGTTTTACAACATGTTTTGCATATTACCGCATTTTGTTCAACATCCTCCTTGTGAAATCCAAACGACAGCGAGTCTCATTCCCTCGCTCGTCTGAAACTCCCGCTATCGGCATATTTTTTTTCCCCTATCTGGTAGTATATAAACACACATGCTTACTGTAATGTGGCAGAAGATAATAGAAAATTTTCCAGTTTGGGGGGGGGGATTAATGATGCACTCGCAGCATTTGGGGGGGAAAAAACTCATTGTGAATTACATGCAGACAGCTTAATATTGCCATGGCAATTTATACTCAATGGTTACGATAAAGCCATTTTAACCATCGTATGTAGAAAAAAATCACGATACATCGCGTATATTCAATATATCGCCCACTCCTAGTTCCAGTGACACCAATATCCTACTCTCTCTCCCTGGTGTACTCTTTGTGCTGAGGGCAGGGTAATCATGAGGGGAAAGGAAGAGGGCCCTTGCTGGTTTCCTAGCTTGTAGCTGTTTTCCTGTTTGCTGAAGAGGTGGCCTGCTGTATACTTTGGGGGGCCCAGTCTACATCAACATCCTGGCTCTGTCACAGTGAGGAGCAGAGATTTAAAAGAAAAATATCATCAGACTGCTAAGGGGCTGTCAGGAGGGGAAGCCATCAGAAAGATGGGGAATAATTTGTAAATACAGGAAGCAGGAATTTGTGGTTCTCAGGAGATACTCTTTAGGAATTTTAAGAGGTTGGAAAGCAAGGGGGGTTATGAAGAGAGGATATATATGTATGTATGTACGTACGCTTTTCGTACGTAAAGCTGTAGTTCATGGTGCAGCCAGCATGAGGCTAGCTGGAAAAATAAGTCAGTCCTAATACACCCTCGTGTTTTTAATTGCCTGGAATGTATTTCAGAAACTAGTGAACCATTTTTCATGAAGACACCACTAACGCTAACACCAGCCCCGCAAGGGGTTAGCGTATGCCTGACTGGCAGCAGGGCTTGTGATACTGCCACATACACTGGAGTATTGTAAACCCTGGAGTTGGTGCTGGAAAAACTGTGATAACAGCATTTTGAAACTTTTGGACTTTAATTGGTTGGCTTAATTAAGACTTTTGAAATTGATGGTGACCCTATTTCAGTTAGAAATCCCATTATTACAATCAAATTAGGAAGAGCAGAACTAGCAAAGGAGTCTTTCATTTTTACTAATGTGTTTTCAGGCACGTTTGGTACAGATGGCAGTTATTTCTGAAACTGTGCTAGGTCAATAATAAGTAGGGTAGGGTCCAGCTTTTATTTTCCCTCTATTGTATCTTCTCAAGTTTCTCACTCTTTTGTACAATGAATGAATAAACAATACTTCCAACACGACATTCACCTTCTCTTCCTCCAAAGCAATAATGTTGTTGTTTGCAGGTAGTTGCTATTCCTCATCCACTCTCACGCCTCCTTCCACTCCTCCCTCCCGTTGAGGACTGCCTCACTCTGCAGGGGAGGTTAATCAGAGGGACAGACAGTTGCTCGGAGCCCAGCAGGCCAGATTAGCAGCTCTACTGATGGATGTGTGTGTCTTAAGGTCTCTCAGCAAAGCTCCTCTAAACAGCTTACAGTTACTAAACAGCTGCACATTTAACAAGAGGCCCATTTGAGTGAGAACTTGTCTTTGCAGTTGACATCGAGAGGAGGATTTAGAAACATCCCAAAATGGCATCTCCCTTTAAACAAAACACTAATGATAGAGCTCTTGGATTTTTCACAACTTGTAAACTTAACAAGATACTTGTTAGGATTTTGCTTCACGTGTTGTGCTACAATACAGTGGTAAATATTGGTGTCTGTATTATATTATAGCAGCACTCAGGTGTGCTTATTAATAGCATGTTCTCAGCAGTTAGTTAAATCACACTCTCTGTATGTGTGTTGTAATTTGTGCCTCTCTGCTCTGTATTGAGCAGTCAGTCTGATCATGTGTGCTCATTAGTTTTTATAGATGAGAACAAAAGCAGCACAGTGCAATTAATAAAATGAATACACTTTCAGTTATGACTAACTCATATTAATCGAAGTAAAATGATTATTGTGATGTGGTCTGTTTGACAGCTCGTGCTCCTGTTTGCTATGAGTGCACACCTTTCCAAATTGATTCCCCACCAGGTTGTCATGTTCAGGCAACTTTCAATAAGTTAAATATTTGTACACTTTTCCCAAAAGCTGAATAATTCTGTCAAATAATCTTGGTCTCAGTGTGGACCACAAGGATTGTGACTTTTTTGACATAACTGATCAGGTCTGAGGGAGAGTAAAGAAGATGGCAAACTGCAGTCCACTGCAATCAGCTAGTTACTCCCAGCTGATTGGTTGAAGTGTATATTTGCCTGTTCTGGTATCTGGAAAGTTTTCATGATTGGATTACAGAATTTTTATTTTTGTGGGGAAAACTGGGGAAATGACAGCAGTGATCGCCACACTTTACTTCCAATTATATACATTTTGCAAAATTTCTAGACCACTTTAGCCACTTTTGTTTGTTTGTTTTTTCCCCCTTCTTCCTGAAAATCTTTAGCCAGCATTGCTCCACAAGATTTTGCTGTCCAACCTCAGGCAGATCTTTTCTGTCCATCAGTGCAGAAGGAGGCTGTGCACTGCGTGAGGTGAAAGGTGGTGTCAATGTACCAGTTTATCATTTATTTTATTATTGGCTCCTCTTAACACAAGTAAAACTAGTAGTTAATATTTTTAGGTCAGTAGTAAGAAAGAGAAGTGAAAAGAAGGAATGAAGAGAGTATTAGTATTTCCAGAATAACATTTACTGGAAGCGTCTAAAATCTTTTCGCTAGATGTTGGAACTGCTTCTGAGACATGTCGGGCCAGTGCTCCAACTGGAACTTTACTCATCAGGTGGCTATCCAGTGTCATACTAATTTTAGTGTTTGTGTTGTGCTTTTAGGAACTTTCAGGCTTGTCAGTTCACATACTTGCAAGGCATCCTCTTATGGCAGTGTGATGGAATTAAGCACCTGGATTGTTGTGTTGATGGGGGAGGGGTTTTCCTGCTAAAGATGGATAAACCTGCTAATCTTTTAAATATGTCTTTGTTTGGAATTTATTCCCAGTCCAGGTCCTTCCTCAAATGGCTGACACTGTCCTTTTAAGGAGAGCAATTTGGGCCTTTTAAGGACGGTCATGTTGCCCAGTCAGCGTGTCTTGTGTCACCAGACAGTGTTGTTTAAGGACAGGCTTGCAAAAGTCACTCCTTCAAGGCATCTCAGTTGTCAGTTTCTGATTAGCTGTGT